>APFE030643565.1:0-12225 GCA_000404065.3 Pinus taeda
GGGGATGATGGAACAATACATGGATGAAAATAGGTCACTGATTGTACAACCACTTAGCCTAACTCCTCATGATACTTTTCTTTACTCTCTTCTATGTTCCTCATTGGATAATTTGGTGCGAATTAAAGGATTGGGTAAACTTATGTGTGGTTTGTGTGTTGTAGCCAATGCTTCCAAAATCAAAGATTTCATTCCTTATGTAGGGTGGTCAAATTTGTAGGACATTAGAGAGCACAAAGAGGTGCGCAAAGAATTTAATGCATTATGGAAGGAGATTACTAAAGAAAAAATTGAGAGGGGGAAGGAAAATGAGTGTGGAAAATGGAAATGATTTTGTAAACACGATGCTTGACATCTTTGAGAAGGCCAATGTCAAGGACAAAAAATTAAGTAACAAGGACATGTTGGTTTCTATAATTAGCACTTCAATAATAATTTGGGTAGGGAAACATTAGAGATGTTGACAAATCGACTATGATAAAAGATAGTGTAGAAGAGCTTGAGTGGATGATTCAGAAACACGACCTAAATTCATGTGATCTTTCAAGTGTTGAGTACATATAATGGATAATGAGACTTTGAGATTGCATTTGTTGATTCAACTACTGCTTCCCTAAATAAATGGATACTTGCATTATGGTAGGACACATCATTCATGAGATTGTTTCTTGTGGTAGTGGCATCCCAACTAATAGTCATTCTAGGATTATAGAGAAGAATTGATAGTTGTTAGGGGCCCTCGCAAAAGATTGATACATGATCAAATCGCCAAAAGTACATATAAATTAGCATAAGAGTAGAGTATCAAAACATCGATAACTTTGAAGGAGATGACAAGCTAGGGGATGGACATGTATAGGGGTTAATGGAATTCATAGGTGAGCACTTAATAGAAGGCCTATGACAATACACAAGGAAGGATGAAAGGGATGAAACCCATTATCATTCTTCTAAAACATGAACATATCAAATGCATCTTGAATAAACATCTCATTCAAAACTATCATGTTAGTTTCTAATTTGAAGTGTAACTTGTATTGTCCATGGTATCTTGAAGCAAGTGAATGGCCTTGATTAATGAATTGAGTAAAGGCTAAGCTACTTGCCGAGGTATGCCCTTCATTTATTCCAATCCACTATTTATAATTACACTTGAAAGCATTGTAATATTGATTATTGTAGTGAAATTGCATTTTCTTACCTCTATGAGTTGTAATCTTAGATATGATCAGATACAAAATATAAACAAGTTTTATCTAATAATAAAAATTAAAGAATCAAAAGATTAGAGAATCCATACCATGATTAACATGTGGTAGTATACAATCACTTTCTAATATGTGGTAGCATACAATCACTTAAAAAAAAAAAAAGATGACAAGCTTGAAAGAACCACTCACAAACAATTGCCATATCCTTCAAAATAACTTCCACATAAAATTGTGTAAATTCATTATAAAAAACTCATTTTTTTAAACTCAAATAATAAAAACACAAATCAAGAATATATTCAAACTCTAATTATGTAAATACCAACCAGCAAAATATATCCAAACAATAATTATACTAATACCTAATATTAAAATTATGTTATACATATAGATATATATAATATATATATAATATTATATATATAACATAATTCACATGTAAAAAGAAAATTAATAAATAAAGGGTTAATAATATTTTTAAAAATTGAAATTTACCTCAACAATAATCTTTAAAACACTATTCAAGTAAAACATTTTTTCAACATTTTGATAATTGATTATGAAATTTGTACAACTATCATAATGTATTAACATTAAAAAAGAAGATTTCAACAATTTGATAACCGATTAAGGGAGATGAGGATGTGAAGCTGTCATAACATTTATTTGAAATTGATGCGTACTGTTGCCTATGAAAAATTGTAAGAACTGCACTTACCTATGTTTTTTTTTTTTCAAAATTTTATATTGTTCTAACATTTACGTCCATTGATGCCATTGCCAGTTGTTCCCCGTGAAGAGAGTGGGACAAAAGATCCCGTCGCAGTCAAAGCATTTGGTATACAGGGATACGCGTAAAATACTGGATGGCTAAACTGCGAAATTGCCATGCATGGACGTTATTTCCACTTGCTTATTTTTTATGTTGGTTTGTCAGCAGGTTGAATGCATAGGAATTTATATATGCAGTTAAAAATTTAATTTAAATAATAAAAGTGATGCTTGTCTGACTTCCTACCAAATATTTCACAAAATGTGGACAACTTGAAAAACGCATATGGGTGGATGCAAAGTTGTTTTTGCATAAAGAATGGGTCTCGACTCCCACGTAAAGGATTCCGTGGAAATCAACGCAGGATTCCGTAAGGAAATCAACACAGATCTTCCAAACTAATAGTCAATAAAAATCTGGACCACTTGAAAAATGCATATCTTATATGGGTAGATGCAAATTGTTTTGCGTAAAGAAACGGGTCTCGACTCCCAAGTAAAGGAACCTTATCTATGGTAAAGCAGGTTTCCACAACGAAATCAACGCAGGTCTTTTGCAAGAAAACAAGTTTGATGGCATTGTACACGAAGCTGGCTCTTTCGTTTTCTGATCTTCTGTTTTGTTATGATGCTTTTGTTTTTTAGTCTGGTCTATCTTTTCTTCTCTGTTTTAGTTTGCTGTCTTTTTCTGATGCTGCCAATATTGGTTTTTGGTTTTTTCTTCTCTATTTTTTTAGCGCTTTTTTGGTTTGGTGTTGGTCTGATAATGATGTGCCTACTTCACTTCTCTTTGGTATCTGGCTATATGTAATTTCTCATTCGATTAATGAAAAATGAAAGATTTTTTAGTCTGAAAAAAATGTCTTCCAAACTTAGTCAATAATGTTGTCACAGAACTGACAGTTAATAATGTTGGATGGAGCAAAAACTAGTAAGAAACTTCATACTTCCAACGTTCAGATTCCAGATTACGGTATTAGTTCACTATTTATTGCAACTTGGTTTTTTCAAAGGAAATAAGAACCTCAAGTAATCAACTATAAATCATCGTTGTTTTGTTTTCAATTGTGCCCAACTATTGAGGTCTTGATACCACAAAATCTTATCAGAGAAGGTATCAAAATCTTATCAGAGAACAAAATCCTTATTGAAAGCTTGTTTCGTTCATTATTAAACAGGGCAATTTATAGACATTTCCAGCTACGGATGAGCAATAACTGCGTTGGATGACACTGACACTAGTCGATTATGCTGACTATTGAACAGTGATCAGCGCCATCTGAACAGTGAGTGGCATCATTCGTGATTAATACCTAACACCTCCCCTTAATCATGATCTACATGTTAACTTGCCTGCTGGTCTCAGTCTCAGCAAGGCTTACAACATAATTTGGATTTTCAACAATGCACAACTTACTTCTACACATTTCAAATTTAACCTTTTCAAGAGGCTTGGTGAATATGTCACCCACATTTTCATTTGTATTACAATATGATAAGTCAATTTCTTTTGATTGCACTTTTTCTCTTACAAAATGATGTTGTGTGTCAATGTGTTTTGTCCTTGCATGATATATAGGATTGTTTGCCAATTTGATAGTGCTTTGATTGTCACATCTAATTACTATAGGTGCTTGTTGTGCTTCTCCAACATCTTCAAGTATCCTTCTAAGCCATATTGCTTCACAGGTCACACTGCATAATGCTTTATACTTAGCGTCAGTGGATGACAAGGAAACAATTGGTTGTTCCTTATTGCTCCATGATATTGGTCATGAACCAATATTGAACACATATCCAGTAGTAGATTTCCTATCATCTAGATTTCCAGCCCAGTCGGAATCAGAATAACCTGTCAACTCAACATCAAATTCATCAGTATACATAATACCAAAATTAAGTGTTCCTTTCAGATATCGAAGGACTTTCTTTGCTTCTTTCCAGTGGATTTCACAAGGCTTAGCCATGAACTAACTAAGTATGCTCATAGAATATGCTATATCTGGCCTGGTAGTGGTGAGATAGTTCAGACTTCCCACCAGTGGACGATACATAGTTCCATTCACCTCTTTGGTTCCATCATCACTGCAAAATTTGATATTCTGTTCTAAAGGAGTAGATGTTGCCTTGCATTCAATCATATTGAACCTTTTAAGGATTTCCCTTGTATATTTGCTTTGTGTGATTAGTGTCTTACCATATTCCCTCCAAACTTCAAGGCCTAAACAATAATGCAATTCACCAAGATCCTTCATCTCAAATACATGTGACAACTGAATTTTAATTTCTTCAATCAACTTGCATGCATTTCCTATTATGATAAGATCATCAACATATACAGATATTAAAGCAACATTCCCACCTTCATCTTCCTTGATGTACAAGTTAGGATCATTTTTGCTTCTCAAAAAACCTTTCTCATAAAAGAAAGAATCAATTTTCACATACCAAGATCTTGGTGCTTTTTTCAAACCATATAAAGCTTTCTTTAACCTGCAAACTAGATGCTCCTGTCCCTATTTTACAAACCCTTCACGCTGAACCAAATAAGCTTCTTCTTTTAACTCATTCAAAAATGCAAATTTGACATCTAACTGATGCATTTTCCAATTATATTTTGCAGCTAATGCAATCATGATTCTAATTATGTTCAACTTAACTACAGGTGAAAAAGTATCTTCATAATCAATTCCCTCCTTTTGTGAATATCCTTTTGCAATGAATCTAGCTTCATGTTTATCAATACTTCCATCAACATTAAACTTGGATTTATACAGCTATTTTCACCCTATGGGAACCTTGTTTTTAGCCAATTCTATTAATTCCCATGTGTCATTCTTCATTATAGAGTTATATTCTTCATTCATTGCATCTCTCCATTCTTCATATTCTTTAGCTTCCTCATAGCTTGAAGGTTCTACAAACATTCCTAACAAGAGACATTAATGCATAATCTTTATACCTTACAGGTACCTAACTTTGACGTGATTACCTTCTTGGAGTTTTACTGCTTTCATCTTTCTTTCTGCTTTGCAGAGTCTCCTCTCCTCTTCTTGGAGTATCATGACTGCTTGATGCTCTTTGCTCTTGAACTTGTACCTGTTCTTGTGCTTGTTCATGTTCTTGTTCAACACTTGTATCTAATTTGACATAATCATCAATATCATGCCATACACCAATATTATTCATTTTATCAGTAAGTTCATTTGCATTCTCATGAAACATCACATCCCTACTTGCAAGCAGTCTATGAGTACTGGGATCAAACAACTTGTATGCTTTCTGATCATCACAATAACCAATAAATATGCACTTAATGGACTTTGCATCAAGTTTTCTTCTTTCATCTTTTAGAATATGAGCAAATGCTTTGCAACCAAAAACTCTTAAATGACTCACTTTTGGTTTGTACCCATAAAATGCTTCAAAAGGTGTTTTAAGCTCTAAAATTTTGGTTGGACTCCTATTTTTCAAAAAATAGTAGTATTAATAGCTTTAGCCCAAAAACCATTAGAAATATTTTTACCTTGAAGCATACTACGTGCACATTCAACTAGTGTTCTGTTTTTCCTCTCAATAACTCCATTTTGCTGAGGTGTATGTCGCACTGTAAATTGTTGTAGAATCCCATTGCTTTTACAATATTGATTAAATTCTCTTGATTTGTATTCTCCCCCCTGATCAGATCTCAAAATTTTTATGCAATTACTAGTTGTTTTTCCACCATATTCTTAAACTCTTTAAAGTACTAAAAAACATCACTCTTCTTTCTTATGAAATAAACCCATGTATACCTAGATCTATCAGCCACAAAAATAAGAAAATACCATGCTCCACCGATAGATCTAGTTTGCATAGGTCCACATACATTAGTATGAATTAATTCAAGTATTTCCCTTTGCCTTTTTTCTTTATGTATAGGAAATTCATCCCTATGTTTCTTGCCAAGTACACATGCTTCACATTCAACATGATCATTCTTCAAGATAGGAAGACCTTCAACCATTGTGTTCTTTTGAAGTAGCATTAAATCTTTGTGATTTAGATGTCCATACCTTTGATGCCATAACTCTATTGTTGATATTGTTGTAGATGTCAATGCTTGATGACTTTTCCTAGTCACATCCAACTTATACAAGCCTCCAACTCTGGTACCTGTGGTAATAACCTTGTACTGATCTTGAATGTCTTTCACTACACACATCGATTTAACAAATTCCACCTTCACATCTTGGTCAGCAATAGTAGAAACATAAATTAAATTATTTTTGATACCAGGAACATACATCACATTATGGATCTGTCTCTCTTGTCCATTAGGCAAATTCACACCTATTACTCCATAGCCTTGAACTTTAAGTGATCTGTTATCTCCTAGATAAACATATGTTCCATCAATGTTTTCATAATATTCATCAAACCATTCCTCATTACAAGACATATGGAGTGATGCACCAGAATCAATGAACCAAGCATTCACATCATCATTTTCCACAGACAATGCAGCATCAAAAACAAACAATTTAAGATTTTTAAATCCATCACTGATTGAGGTGTTTTTGTCCATAAAATTTCCATTATGCCTTCTATTTCTTTGCCTAGACTCATTATATTTCCTTTTATAACAATCTTTAGAATGATGCCCATATTTGCCACAATAATAACAATCATCATTTCTCTTATCATGGATTAGAAATTTAGACTGTGTCATACCTCTCTGTTTTGCTTGAAACTTGCCTCCTTTGTTTTTGTCCCATGGCTTGCCTCTGTATGGATGTTTGCCCTTGGCTACCAACGCCAAATCTGAACTACTAGAGCCCAAATTAAAGCTCTTCATCCTCTCCTCCTCTTGTAGAAGAATTCCTGTCAATTCATCAAATGTAGGGGGCTTCTCTCTAGCTGAAAGACTTGAAACAAAAATTTGATAATCTTGCACTAAGCCATTTAATGTAATGGTGACTAAGTTAGTACTATACACCTTTTCACCAATATCTCCTAACTTACCACTTAAATCTTTGACACGAGATATGAAATTGCTTATATTTTCATTTGCTTCCATTTTTAGAGATAAAAGCTTAGTTTTCAAAAACAAGTTCCGGTTTGTATTTGTTGTTTCATACAAACCCTTCAGCATATCCCATGTTTCCTTTGATGTCTTGCAATCTCTGATGCAAGAAATAATGTTGTCCTTTACAGACATACGCAACAACACCTTTGCTTTCATCTCCCTTCTCTCCTAATCTGGAATAGAAGCTGCAACAATAGGTTTGGGCTCAACCCCACTCACAATGGACCACAAATTATAACCTTCTAAAATAGTTAGCAACTTCAATTTCCAATTCACATAATTTCCTCCATCAAGTTTGGTGGATTCATTCAAATAAGTATCAGCCAACAAATTTGACATGATGGAAAAAAAAAAATTCTCCAATCAATAAAATGCCACCAAATCTAAATCCAAATGCACCCAAATTCACCAAATCCCAGAAACTTTCACCCCACATGCACCATAAAAAATTTTACTAACTCTTTTTCACTATTAAAAAATTTCCACCAACATTTTTTTTTACCTTTCACCACTTTAAATAAAATAAAATAAAATACTAAAAAACCTTATCACTCCTTAAGATAATCTTCACATTAAAAAAAAACACCCATTTTAAATTTAGTCTCAACACTTAAAATAAAACAAATCATTTAAAAAACTTATGGTTTCCCAACAAAAAACAAACCAAACTTTGATTTGCTTTGTTTTAAAATAGGTAAAACACTGTTGAAACCTTTTAACTCAAACTACTTCCACGATTTTCAAGCAACATGAAAATTATTTGCTTCAATGCATTAGTTGGTTGGAGGCACCTCTAATGTAGTTGGAATCTGTAAATGACATACTGTAGCCACTATGATATTTGCAACACAGCAAGCCTGACACTTGCACATCTGGTTGCAGCTTTCACTGAAACAAGAAAACTCCACCGGATTAGCAGGCACTTGGAAGCACAAAACTCCACTGTATTAACAAGGCTCTTTGTAGTAATTCAAGACCCTTGCAGAGCTAACACAACTGTCACCCCACTTAGTTAAAACTCCACTCTCACACAATAATTCCTTCACACTGTCTCACAACATAGTGGCACACCATAAGAGCTTTTCACTTAGGTGTTTTCCCATAGTTCACGCTCTCTGCAAAACACTCAGCTTCATAGGTGGCCTCTCACACAGCTACCAAAAAACTACCACCAGCAGCTTTGATACCATATCAGAGAACAAAATCCACATCGAAAGCTTGTTTCGTTCATTACTAAACATAGCAATTTATATGAAAGCTTGTTTCATTCATTACTAAACATAGCAATTTATACAAATTTCCAGCTACAGATGAACAATAACTGCGTCGGATGATACTGACACTAGCTGACTATGATGACTATTGAACAGTGGTCGGCGCCGTCTGAATAGTAAGCGGGGCTGTTCATGATTAATACTTGACAAAGCTGCAGCTGATAGCTTCTATGCTCTCCTGAATCGTTCATAGACAAATATTGAAGGTGAGCACGCATTCTCAATCTCTGCCAAATATATTCGATCTTGCTTCTTTGTTATTCTGTATCCAATGGCACTCGATAACTTTACATCCTTCGCATCCACCTCCAAAACCCCCTCCCATGGCGACAACAATAGCTATGTGTATGATGTGTTTCTAAATCACCGCGGTCCTGACGTAAAGAAAGGACTCGCTAGTCATATCTACCACTGGCTTAATGAATTTGAATTATCATTTTTTCTAGACTAGAAAGAATTGCAATGAGGAGACAACTTGAATCCTCAAATCGAAGGGGCTATTCAAAAATCCTCTGTTCATGTAGCCATATTTTCACCAACTTATGCTCAATCAAGATGGTGTCTCCATGAGCTCGTACTGATGAGGGAACATATGTTGAAGTCGGGGTCAACAATAATTCTAGTTTTCTACAAAGTTGAGCCCACAGATCTTCAGTGGATGCGCAGCGAAGATCGAGTTTATGCTAGAGATTTGGGCGTGCTTGAAAGGAAGAGAGCATTTGATTCTCAGCAACCACGGTACGACCCCAATACCATAGAAAAATGGAGGAATACTCTTTCTGTTGTGGTAGATATAATCACGTTTGAGTTGAAGGACAAGTAAGACACTTCAATTCTCCCTACTATTTGAGTTTTGTACTTTGTTGGCTTCATAAGTATATCACAGATTATTTATGTAGATGTTTCTGGTTTGTCGATTAACTGTGATTTGAATATTGTTTAGGGAAGAATGATAGCTCGTCTAGGAGGTTGTCCAACAAGTTGTGAAAAAGCTTCGCAAACCACCTCTGAACGTCACCAAATATCCTACTAGCCTTGACGAAAAAATTAAAGATGTGGACTAGACATTGTCACTGCAACAGAAAAACGAGGAGGTTACAGTTTTGGGAATTTTAGGTCTTGGCGAGATCGGGAAATCTACCCTCTCAAAACAATTCTTCAATCGAAAGAGATCAAATTACAATCAATCTTACTTCTTATTTGATGTCATATCCAAATCTTTGCCTTCCATGTAGAGTAACCTTCTTAAGGATTTGATTCAATCGAATGCACAAATAAACAATGTTGATAAAGTCATAGAGAGGCTCAAAACAGTTTCTCAATGGTGTCTTATCATTTTAGATGATATTGATCATATTGATCAAATGGATGCATTATCTGCACTGGTTAGAGATACCATTCATGTAGGTAGCTTAATTTTAATTACATCTCGCAATAAGGATGTACTTATATGCGCAGGTATTGGAGAGTCATCCATTTACACACTGAAAGGTCTCAATGGAGAGCACTCACAAGAGCTCTTTTGTTAGCATGCCTTCGGTCAACTCCGTCCTATTGTAGGATTTGAGGAAGTGGTTAAAATTTTTTTGAATGTTTGCAATGGTTTGCCACTATCGCTTAAAGTGCTTGGGGTGCGTCTTTGTGAAAAATATTATATGAGGCACTGGAGTGCACAATTGCGGAAAACCTCCAAAGTACTTAGAATTAGCTATGATGCTCTCGATGAAGAGGAGAAGCAGATATTGTTAGACATTGCCTATTTCTTTATAGGAGAAGATAGGGATGCAGCTATCAGAGTATGGGATGGATCCAACTGGGAAGGGTTGCTAGGTCTTTGGAAGCTAGAAAACAGATGCTTAGTAAAGGTGGACGGTCTGAACCGTCTCAGAATGCATGACCACCTTTGAGACCTCGACAGAGATATAGCTGAAAATCTAGAATATCTGCATCGTCTTTGTTGTTTCACAAAGAATCTTCTTCATAATATGTCTAGCCAATCATTTGTAAGTATCCTGACGCTTTCAACCAACTTTGAAATAGCGTTGTGTGATCAAAATTGTATGTCAAGTTTTGAAATCTTAGAACTTCCCAATATTGTCAATCTTGTTTCTAACTGCTGGGGGTGAACAATTCAGGTGCGTGGAGTTATCATGGTTGAAGGAAATCACCCTGAAAAATCTTTTGAAAACTTTCCAAGCAGCTGCAACCTAAGCAAGTTGCAGCTGCTTAGGGCTCAAAGTCATTATGTTGAATGAGTATTCAGCACTGGGCAGTTACCACCATTAATATATCTCCGTTGGGAGAACTGTCTGAACTCCTCCTTACCTCCTATGATTCCATTAAAGGATTTAAGAGTGTTAAATATAGGGGGTGAACAATTGAAAACACTCTGGCAACATGAATCTCAGGTAGTCATGTTGTTTGTCATTTTTTGAATAGATTTATTTACCTTTTTTCTTCTCAGTGTAAAAATGGTTGCACTTGTCTTTTTTTTGTGTATACCACAATGCTCAAACCCACTTTAATCATGTATGTGAACATTACAGGCACCTCTGCAATTGAGAGAATTATATATTGATGCTCCGCTTTCAGAGGTTCCAAAGTCAATTGGGAAGCTGAAGCACCTAGAAAATGTTAGAAATATTTGGCGAATTTAATTTTCGTTTTCGTGAAGGGGAGAGGCAGAGAGTTATAACTTTCACGAAGCTAGTTTCGTAAAACTAGGTTCGCACACCACGAAGCAGATTTCGCGGAGCTACCTTCGCGAACCGCAAGGCTAATTTCCTAGACTTGGATTTCGCGCACCTCGAAACTATTCCAGAGACTTAATGAATACTCATAGTAAAAATAACAAGATAGGTTTGGAGAAACACACTAAAACTTAATATTCATTTCTTAAACATGAAAATACATCTACATGAGATTGTAGCTCATTTACAAAATAAAATAAAATTTTACAGAGATTTAATCTTATGCAAAGTAACACAGAGTAAAATAGAGTAACTGTTGTTTTCATGCACCCACCAAAAAATGCTCCACCATTTTATCCAAAGAGACTTGCACGCTTTTCTTACTTCTTACTCTCTAACCTCTCTACATAGTCTAACTTTTTTACAAAATGAGTTTTACATTCATATATAACTCAACATACAATTTTGCATTTAATTCATGACAGAGTGAAATTAATTTTGATGTTGTTGTTGAGTGTGATCAGAGTCGCGCATGTGTTCTTGGACTATGGGTAAGGTTGTTGAATTAATGATTGCCCATATATGTTTACCTAAGTACATAAATTCTTTAAATGCCTTTGCTTGGTTTCTGAATGGTTCGTGTCTGACTTCAGACCTTCTATCTTCACGCTGAGACGCAACCTGCAAAAGTGTCTGACATGTATGGCTACTGTCAGGCTGTTTATTGCGGTGGTTGGGATTATTATTTCCAACACTCCCCCTTAATCACAACTGCCACCATTGACAATTCCCAAACAGTTTATGAGATAAACAAAATCTTCTCCTACCAATGGCTTTGTGTAAATATCAGCAAGCTGTTCCTGTGACCTGCAGTGCTGCAACACAATTTCATCATTGTTAATAAACTCTCTAATAAAATGATATTTAGCATCAATATGCTTGGTCCTTTTGTGGAAGACATAATTCTTTGACAATGCAATTGCTGAGGTGTTGTCGCAAAAAATAGTTGTCGCGCCCTCTTGGTCATGACAAATATCCCTCAACATCCTTCTCATCCAAACTCCCTGACACGCTATTGTTGTTGCTATGACATATTCAACTTCCGTTGTTGATAGTGACACTATTGGCTGCTTCTTGGAGGCCCATGAAATGGCTCCGGAACCTAAGTGAAAAACATATCCTGATGTGCTCTTTCTGTCATCGACACTACC
>APFE030643571.1:0-15179 GCA_000404065.3 Pinus taeda
GCAAGCCTCTAGGTGTTCTTTCAATGATACTTAGACTCTAGGACTTTGACTCAAGTAGGGTTTTATTGGTGGAAATGAAGGGGAATCGTAATGACATGAAAAATGACAATAAGCTTGTAAGGAATGGATGTAAGGAATTGCATGGTATATGAATAAGAACTCTTGCTGTGAAAAATGGACATGGAAATGTCATGCTTACAATTGGTGGAATTCAAAATCTTTTTCAGAAAGGGAGGTGGAAGGTAATTGTTATGGAGATGGATTTTTCTTTAGAATTTTTCATGAATTTAGTCTTTGGAAGACTAATTGTCATCACAATGCAATCTCCTTAATGATCACTTTGTTATCCTGTAACCTGTAAAAAAAACTTGGCAGAAAGAAAACATAAGTTCGTTCAAGAAGAATTGCACATTTCCTTCATGATTCTTACGCAACAATTTCATACCAAATAAAACAGATTGAAGAAAAATCAAAGCGTTGAAAGTAACTCAATTCACGATATCAATTTCAATCCAATCTTAAAAACAACTATGAAAAATAATACTCCCTGTTTGTGTCAGATAACTCATGAAATGTACTTGGCAAAAAGATGGACATTAGAATTGTCTGTTGTGTTCTGCATATGAGTGCATCATAAAGCATACAACAGAAAGATATGATGAGTTAATGCCAACTTAATGCTATTAGAACTAATTATCATCTTTCGAATCCTCCAATCTATTTTTGAAATGTGTTTCCAAGTATCCTATTTTTTATTTTCAAGTCTGCGTGAATTTGTTGAATTTTTTTTTTTAATTATCTAAAGTACTAATTTTTTTAAGCCATGTGCATTCTCAACATCTTCGCCAACGCTCATAATTAATTTTAATGCATCCATACTCAATGAATTTCATCTGATGTCACAAATCTGGAATCACGCTCTCAAGCATATCAATAAATCTAGAATTTCACCTGACTCCGCTTCCCGGAATTCTTCCTTTCTCCTTTAAACGGAAAGATAGTCGAAGCCAGCTTAGAGATTCCATGCACTGCCTTGTTGGACGAAAACCTAGAGTGTCCCGTCTTCACACTCCACAAATTTCTGCCAAATAGCTATCTATTCCCATCAATCCCCGTGCGTTCCCGCCGTTGCGACCCCTGTATCTCGAACTACATGGCCCAACCCTGTGACTAGTGATCAGAACTACATTATGTTGTTTTACATCTCATAATGTACTCAATAATTTTCTTGATGGGTATTTAAAAAATCTACTAAGGTTTAATGGAGAAATTGGTTTGTCTATTGAACCTTCTTGGATTTTGCTGATTACATGAACATAGAACATGAAGATGTATATATGAGATTGTTTGTTCAATCACTAGAAGAGAATGTTAGGATTTGGTTTAGACAACTGAGAGTTGGTTCAATTCATTCTTGGAATGAACTAACTACCATATTTAAAAATGAGTGGGGTGTTAAGAAGGATCCTGTTACCTATCTCATAGAATTTCAAGAACTGAAAAGAAACCATGGTGAGACAGTGGCAGATTTCATAAAAAGATTCAATAAGCTTTATCATAAGATGCCACCTGACTATAAACCACTAGTAACAGCTACAAAGGTTTGATTTTCTAAATAATTTGATGATGATTTTGCAGTTATGCTTAGGGAAAGGACATTTCATACCCTACAATATATGAAAACAATTGCTATAGAAGTTGAGATTAATAGGTCAACATCAGCTAAACTTAAAGCTAAGGAAGAAAAAGATGAAAGGAAAATGAAAGCTAAGGAGGAAGGATCTTCCTCAAAAACTAAAAATGAAGATCAAAAGATAGATGGAATCACTTCATTACTTAGAAACATTTCAAATAGAATTTCAAAAATAGAAACTCAGTCTAGAACATTTTAGCAAATTGTTGCTAGATCTCAAACTCAATTTAGAAGAGCCCCTGAAAATCAAATTTTGAAAAGACCAAACAGTGATCAACAGATTCAACCTCCATTGATGATTGATGATCAACAACCTAAAGATACTATCCCTTTGATTACCGAGGATAAAAACAATCTAGATCATTCATCTTTACAAAATGTTATTGCATCTCTTCCTTTAAATCACTCTTCTCAAGATCAAGAAGACTCTCAAATTTCAAAATATCAAGCCTTTTCTGAGTTTTTAATTGCAAATTTAAATAGGAGATATGATTTAAGGCCTAGGTCAGGGCCTGGTAGACCTCACGAAAACCCCATTGAAAATCAACCACAAATCAAATCTACCGGAACTCAAACAACAACAATTCAACCATTGAATCGAATAGCTGAAACGAGTCTAATTGATAAAACTATTTTAACCACTTTCAATTTTGAAAGGGAATTAGAAAGAGTTAAAATACCCATTCCTTTATCTAAACTTTCCAAGAATCTAGGGTATAAAAACGAAGTTTCTAAGTGGACATAGTCATCCAGTGTTGATCCTGAAGGGGATGTATTAAGCCTACAAGATGAAAAACCTTTAGTAGTCTTTGGTCCCAACTCAGACATGATTGATGAAAATGTACCACCTTTTTATATGACTATAAAGGTTCATGATTTCTTGGTATATAAATTCATGTTAGATTCTAGAGCTTCCCATAATCTAATGTCAAAAGTAATCATGGACCAATTGCAATTAGAAATTACTAGAACTTATCATGATCTTTGCACTTTTGACTCTAAGAAAGTACCTTGTCTTGGACTCATAAAAGATCTACTTGTCACTTTAGCTCAAATCCCTATTAGAGTGTCGTTTTATACATTGTAGTCACTGATATCCCTCCCAAATTTGCCATGTTATTATGAAGATTGTGTTGTGACAAATTAGGAGGAAGTCTTCAAATGGACATGTCTTATGCTACCATTCTTTTATATGGGGGTGAGAATCTCAGATTGTACAGAGAAGTAATATTCATGAATATTTTTTGTAAATTTGATCAAGCTAGGAATCATCCTATTTATGCAATAGATCAAGACTTTCAATGTTTTGAATTATAATCAAATAATTCACAAAACACTTAGCTTAGTATTGAAAACAATGTAGACAAGCCAAAAACCATCAACACTGATATTTGGAGATTATACTTTGATGGTTCTTGCTCAAAGGAAGGAAAAGGAGTTGGAATTGTATTAATTTCACTAGACAAAGAGAATATTACTCGATCCTATAAGCTCTAATTTGATGTCACTAATAATGTAGTAGAGTATGAAGCTTTCCTGCTAGGATTGTAATTAGCCAGAAGTCTTAAAGTGTAGAATCTAAGTCTATTTAGTGACTCTGATCTCATTGTAAAACAAGTAAGGAATATTTGTCAAACCAAGCATCCTAGACTTGTATCTTATAGGAATGAGATTTGGGATTTAGTAGATAATTTCTTTTAAGCATTCAACATCACTTCTATTCGAAGAGATGAAAATATTCATGCAAATTCTTTAGTTGTTTCTACTATTTCTTTTAAAATTCCTGATCAAATGCTTGTCCAATATCAAATTCAAGTTAAGTATAGACCATCTATTCCTGACAAACTTAAACAATGGCAAATATTTGATGATGATGAGTAGTTAAAATCCTTTTGCAAGTAATTGATGAATTTTCAACCCTGCAAATTGAAGAAGAACAACTCAATAATCATGAATCTTATAAGGAAAATCAAACACCACAATTTTACTCAAAAATTGTTGATTATAGCATTATTCAATTATCCAACAATTTTATTCCTAACGGGTTAGTCCCTCTTGAAAATATCTTTTATCATAATGATGGTCTGAAAAATCCATTATCAAATTCACCTAAGGAAGATATTGAGATTTGTAAGATTGGAAGTTCTGAAGAAATCAGAAATATTAAAATTTTTTCATCCTTGTCAATCGAAGTAAAAGATAAATATTTACCTCTCCTTAAAGCCTATAAAGATGTTTTTGCCTAGTCTTATAATGAATTAAAGGCATATGAAACATCTCTCATTGAACATAAAATCCCTTTAAAACTTGAGGCTAAACCTTTTAAGCAAAAGTTAAGGAGAATTAATCTTGTCCTTCTTCCTGTCATTGAAAAAGAACTTGAAAAGCTACTTGATGGTAAAATTATAGTTCCATTGAGATTTTTTGGTTGGGTAGCTAATTTAGTACCAGTAAGAAAGAAAAATGGTGAAATTAGACTATGTGTGGATTTTAGGAATTTGAATAAATCATGTTTGAAAGATAATTTTCGATTACACAAGATGGATCAATTACTTCAGAAAGTTTTAGGAGCTAATAGAATTTATATGTTAGATGGTTTTCTGGATATAATTAGATTATGGCCAGTCTAGAGGATAGAGTATACAGTCTAGATTATGGCCTTTTGGGTTAAATAACATTGGAGCTACTTTTCAAAGAGCTATGGATTTAGCATTTGTGGATAAGATAAACAAATTTGTTGTTATTTATCTTGATGATTTGTCCATTTTTTCCAATTATGATAAAGAAACATTTAAATCACTTGAGAAAGGTTTTTGACAGGTGTAGAAAGTTTGGTATTTCTCTTAATACAAAAAGTCTTTGTATGCACTCAAGGAAGGACAATTTCTTGGCCATATTTCTAAGGAAGGAGTAATCATTCATCCTAAGAGAGTTTCAACTATACAAGCACTTTAATTACCAAGGAATAAGAAGGAAATTTAGGCTTTACTTGGGAAAATCATTTTTTTAAGAAGGTTTATACCTAATTATGTTGAAATAGTTAAGGATATCATTGATATGCTGAGAAAGAATCATGAAGTTAAATGGACCATTCTAGACATGTATGCATTTGATCAGATTAAAAAGGCCATTTCAAAAGTTCCCATATTAGCCAGTCCAAATTATTTTGAACCATTTAGTATATTTTCTTTTGTCCTAAAGTTACCTTGGTTGTTGCTCTTTTGTAAAAGAAAAAAGATGGAGATGACCAATATAATGCCTTTCTCAATAAAGTCATGGGAGATGTTGAGCTAAAATATGACATCATTGAAAAACAGACCTATTCTTTAGTTCAATATCTAAAAGCTTTTAGAGTCTATGCACTTCACTCTTATAATATTGCATATGTACCCAATAGTGTTGTCAAAATTGTGTTAACTCAGCTTGATATTGATGGAAGGCGAGGGAGATGAATTACTAAGATATTAGAGTATGATCTCTTTATCAAAACTACAAAATTGGTAAAGGGTCAAGGCTTAGCAAAACTTATTTCTAAATCAAATTGTAATATCTTGGGAATAAATTCTGTTTTTGAAATTCCAACAGAGAAGAATCCACAAGAACCTTGTTCTTCAAACCACTCAATTCCGATTCATATTGATGAGAAATTTTTATTATCTAATTGGTACACTGATATTGTGAATTTTCTTAGAGATTTTGAGTGTCCATCTGAACTTACAAAGAATAAAATTAAAACATTGAAGTTGAAGGCCATAAAATACTATATTGTTAATGCAAATTTGTATTGGAATGATCCTCTTAACATCCTTTTACTTTTATTAATAGAAAATGAGACAGAAGGAATCATCGATCAATTTCATGCAGGTATTTATGGAGGGCACTATGCTTAGAGGGCTACAACACACAAGATTTTAAGAACAAGATTTTATTGGCCTATTTTTTTTTAACAAGTGGGAGAAAATGTCATAAGTTGTACTCAATGTCAAATGTTTGTTGGAAATCAGAGATTAGCAGCACTTCCATTAGTTCCAGTACTAGTCCAAGCACCTTTCCTTCAATGGGGATTGGATTTCATTGGTTAAATTCATCCTCCATCAAGTAGTCAGCATAGATGGATATTGACTACCATAGATTGCTTTACCAAATGGGTAGAGGCCATTCCAGTTAGAAATTCAATTGACACTGTGGTTATTAAATTTATTCAAAAATACATATTTTCTAGATTTGGATGCCCCAAAAAATAGTGACAAACAATGCAACAACATTCAGCAGTGTCAAGATGATTGAATTATGTCATAAATACCAAATCATGTTGCATCATTCTACTCCATACTATCGACAAATAAATGGACTAGAAAAGTCATCAAACATGTGTTTGGTTAAAGTCATAAAGGAAACATTAGAGGATCACAAAATGAGTTGGGTCATTTATTCACCTTGGTCCAAAAGGATTTCTCCAAATAGCTCAATAGGTAAATATCCTTTTCAACTTGTCTGTCGTAAGGAAGCTATATTTCCCACACATCTAGCTTTTCTGGTCATGCATTTTTTAAAAGAAGCAAATGAAGAGCTTGATGATTTTTCTAGAAGAGTAGATTAGATTATAGAACTTAATGAAGATAGAGATGACATTCATTATAAGCTTTGGAAATATCATAACAAAATGAAAATTTTGCTTGATAGAAAAGATAGAGAAAGATATTTTAAAGAAGGAGATTGGTGTTAAGATGGGATGCTAGAAGAGAAGGGAAAGGAAAACATGGAAATTTTCATAAACTCTAGTTTGGACCTTTTAGCATTGCAGAGGTTAAGGGTAATATTACTTTCATTGTACAGAATTTGGAAGGACGTCTTTCTCATTGTTTGTCAAAGGGAAATACTTGAAGCACTACATTCAATATTGAGAAGTTTCCCATTAATTCATCATTCTATATCAATTGAGATTTTATTTTACATGCAGTGTGTATTTGTTTTCAACAGAGAATCCATTATCTCAAGGTGAAGGCACATGGATCTACAAATTCTCTACAACCTGTGGGAAGAAGTAGTGCCCAGTTGGAGCCAATGTTGTAACATTCTTTATTTTTGATAAGTTAGTTTTTATTTATGAAAGAGGGTATGAAAAAAGATAGAATAAAAAAATGAAAATGAAAAATGAAAAATAAAAAAAGAGATGAAATGAAACCCCATCAAAAGAAAATTAAATTTGTACAAGTGAGCAAATTTAAATGCCACTTCCAAAGAATAAATTACATTGTAAATAAACTAGGGTTTTGTGTGCAGCTTGTTTAAAATGCCACAACCTGGTGTTTTGATTTAAATCATATAGTTTAATCATGATCAAATAATTGAAATTTATGTTTTTAGATTAGTGAATAAGTTCACCAAATTGTTTAATCTTCGTAGAACATCATTAGCTAGGATAGAATAGAATAAATGATGGCCTAACATGCTCAAAATTTTCCAAATGTTGTATTAGCTTAGGATTACAAAGAAATTAGGCAAAGAATGGGTTGCTAGTCCAAATGTGCCAAAATTAGATTAAGGTTTTTTTGATTAGGATTTAATTACCTATTAAAGGTGATTAATTTTATGTAAATAAAATTTTACCATGTTTTTAACCAAAGTCATAAAACAACAAAGGAAATTTATCAGGAACCGCTAACAAGTTGATACCTTTGGATGGTGATCCTCTTCCTCGCCTAGATCAACGGTGGGGAAGCCATTTCACACCCCCTTCGACCATTGCATGATAACAGAAGGGGCGGTCCGAAAAGCCGTTTTCCTTATGGCAAGCCCATTGCAACGTGTTGCGCCCTTCTCACAGCGCACCCCCCCTCCGAAATCCGCTTATCCCACTTCATTCATACGTCATCCTACCAACAGTTTTTCCCTTTTCCCATGCCTTCCATCCATTAATCCTTTCACTCCACATACCCATATCTGTTACATTCATATCTGCCTATGTATTTCTTCCAGTCGTTACTAGCTTTCCATTGGCCATAAATGAATATACTCCCATTCGGTAATGGTTTTCCTTTAACGATTATACATTTTCCATTATAACTAAACCCCTCATCCCCATTGCATGATTTATTTAGCTTTGTTTTTATTTCTGATTCACAGGTTTCCAAATCTTGACTGCTCCTTGTGCCTGCTTTACGGCATAACCAGATTTACCATCAGAACAAAACCTCCTCTTTGTCAGGTATTCTATTTTTTTTTTGCTAAAGCAATAGTGTTTTTCGTTTCTCATTAAAAGGTTTAAAAATTTACAAAACTATGTTACAAGTCCCATACATAGTCAATGGGCACAGAAGAGGGCCACCAAACCCTAAACAACAAGTTCCAATCCTTAAAACAAACAACCCGCTAAAAAACAAACTCCCGTACATAAAATGAGAATAGAATCAAAGCACAGAATAAATCGGGCTTGCCCTAGGGGTTAAAACCCGTGCAACTAAGAGATCTGCCAAAAATGAGCCAACACGTAGAACTCAAAGAGCATGAAGGATAACTCCTTGAACTAGCTCGACATACTAGAGCCGTTGATCTTCCCTCCCCTAATCCGATGACTGAGGAGAATATCGCACAAAGAAGAAGCATGAGGATAACCCACACAATATGGGCAGTATTCTCTCTCTGCCCATTGCCACGCGTTGATAGATGAATGGCATAATAGGAAAACCTTATAAAACCACTTTAGGGTCAGATGCGTGTGATAAACCACCAAACCACTTTGCCTCTAATTCCTTTGTGAACAAAAACCATTTGAACTTCGCCACTTGCCATCCAAAGGAGTCTTCAAAGCATTTTGATTGGGAGCAAAGGATAGATGAACCCTGGTCTACCCTCCTCTTCCCTACCCAACTTTAGAAAAGGTTCATTGTCAGCGCGAGCCAGACTGTAGCATTCTTCTCTCAAATTATCTGCAGGCATCATTTCCCATTTGCAAACACTGTAATCATTCTTCTAGAGCATCCCTTCATTTACTAGCCGGTCCACTACTTTGTTGGCATTTCTTCGCACATGAGCAAAACTTAGGGTTTTCAGGATTCTCAGATGTGATTGAATGCACAGATAAACCTGCAACAGTCTCCAGTGGTGCAAGATTTTCTTAGGGTCTGAGCCATTAGCTATTCTTTTGATAGAGTTTATTGTTAATTCAAAATTAGCTTCTAATTATGGAGTTCTTAACGTTGATATTTCACAGAATCTCTATGCCCTGTTATATGGACATTAGTTCCACCATTTTGTTGGTAGCATTCCCTAAGTAGCTATGGAAGATGACTATTAAATTCCCCTTGTCATCTCTGATGGCACCCCCATACCCTGCTTCCCCTGGGTTACCTTTCGAGGCTCCATTTGTATTTAATTTTAAGTACCCAAGGGGGGGATGCCAGAATTCCTACCTCATAGTAGCATGAGAAGGAATCTGGAATGAGCCCTGAGGGACCATCTTTTGTAGGCCCAAAAGAAGAAAAGTGTGAGCATCCTAATGAGAAGGTTAATTCTTAGTAGGGTGCTTCTAAAAAGTATTAATAGTCTCTTTGAGCTACCTGAGGAGTTGATTTATGATGATTTGGGGTGGGCTGGATTTGTCCTTGAAAATTTTGTTATTGCATTCTTTCCAGACATTCCAGATAAGGAAGCCTGGGATCAGGGTCTAAGCTGAGTTGATAGTCACATTCTTTGAGAGTTTTTTTCTCCAATTCTTTAAGGTTTTGGAGATGTCATTTTCATCTCTGTCAGTTTGTCTAAAGATACAGGTTGCCCAGTTCCAAAGGGTAGAGATGAAAGTGTAGAGGCTGAGAAGGTGATCCCTCGTTTCTTCCTCGATACCACATAACTAGCATGTAGAAGGTCCTGCAAAAACTTTCTTTCTGAGATTTTCCCAAGTCAAAATCTTTTTGTGATGAACCATCCACATAAACAACTTGATTTTCATCCAATGAGGGTGCTTCCATAGGTCATTCCAAGTGTTATCCAAGTTTGAAAATTTGTATCTAGTGACCACATCTTTGGCTTCTTTGAGGTTGAAATTGCCCCCCTCCGCTTCTTCCCCATCTAAGTTGATCTGGGGACGATGAGAACGCAATTTTCCTTTTTTTCTAGGATTTTTGCAAGAGTTTCTACCTGGGTCTTTAGAGGATATTCTTCACTATTAATTGGTACTTTCCAAGTTATCCACTTGCCATTGTTTCAAGTTTTCTCCCAAAAGTCGCTAACCTTTTTTATTCCTTTGTTGGCAGTTTCCTCTCTGAGAATGTCCAATACTTCTCTACTTAAGTTGGATTCCTACTGCCAGTTATCCTCCCAAAACCATGCAAGGTTTCCATTCCTAATCTCCCAAAAGCTATGATTCTGAACCGAATCTCGGTTCTCCCAAGCATTATTCCAAATGTGGGAGCCCCTGATGTACCCTATCATTCTGATTAAGTCCCCCTCTCTCCATTGTTTTGCATATTTCTCCTTCCAGAGCTTGGCCCATGGGTTGTTGGATTCCTTCAGCCATCTCCACCAATGTTTGGCCCCCAAAACATTTTTAAGAGTTTCTGGGTCATGGAGACCAAGACCCCCATGAGGTTTGGGCATGCAAAGTTTGTCCCAAGCTACTAGAGCCCATTTCTTCTTTTCCTCACCTTTTCCCCATAGAAAGTCTCTTTGCATGTTCCTAATTTTCTGGGCAACTCCACCATGGATAAGAAGAGCTGAAAACATATAAATTGGAAGAGACTGTAGGACCACCATTGTGAGAACGAGCCTGCTAGCAAGGTTTAAATATTTGCTACTCCACCTGTAGATTTTGTTCTTTAGTTTATTGATCAAAATTTCCCGAACCTCCTTGCTCTTAGGTTTGTCATTGAGAGGTATTCGTAGATATTTGGAGGGGAGTTGGTCACTCTAGAATCCGAGAATTCTAGAGAGGTTTCTCTGAGTTACAATATTTGTATTGAAAAAAAACACTTTATATTTTGAGAGACTTACCTCTGTACTAGCCGCTAAAGCAAAATATTGCAGGATTTGTTTGTAGGCTTTGGCTTCTTTGACCATTGGTATACCCTATAACATAGTGTCATCAACAAATTGCTAATGAATTAACGTGTTCCCTTACTGGGTAAGCTTGAGACCATAGATTATGCCCTCCCTTTTGGCAGAAGTGATTGCTTTGCCTAACCCTTCCATCATGAGAATAAAAGGAAATGGTGAAAGTGGATCTCCTTGCCTGAGGCCTCTCAAGGGTTGAAAGGATTTGGAGGGAGAGTTGTTGAGGAGGATGGAAAATTTGGCTAAAGCAACCAAATCCATAAACCATCTTATCCAATTCTAGTCAAAGCCTTAAGAAATTTGAACTTCTTTGATCTATAACCAGCTCAGTTTGTCATAAGCTTTCACTAGGTCCAGTTGAATGATCATCCCTGCTTGCTTATTATTCTTGAGAGAGTGGACTATTTCATGTGCTTGAATGATGTTGTTAAGAATTTGCCTTCCTTCAACATAACCATTTTCTCCTCCGAAACGAGTGTTGGTAGGAAGGGCTTTAGTCTGTTTGCAATAACTTTGGAGATGATTTTGTATATCACATTACAAAGAGCTATGGGCCTAAACCGATCTGAAGTCATTGCCTTATCCTGTTTAGGAATGAGGGAAATGAAAGAGGAGTTTAGTGCTTTTAGGATTGGTTTTGAAATCCTTGAGTCCTCCACAACTTCCAAAATATCCTTTTTGACTATTTCCTAGCTTGCTTTGAAGAAGTATGCATTAAATTTGTCCAGTCCAGGCGCTTTCCCATTGTGCATCTCATTTATTACTTCTTTTACCTATTCTTATGATATTGGTTTGTTGAGATTGAAATTGTCTTCCCTGAACACCAATTTTGGAATATTCTTTGTAATTTTTTTGATAGCTAGCGATCTATTTGAGATAGGCTCCTCTGCTATTTTTTGAAAATGTTGTACCAAAAGGACTCCATATCTTTGTGTGTGTTGAGCTCTCTTCCTAGCGGATCTATGAGCTTTGTGATTCGATTATGGGCTTGGTGTTCCATGGTAAATTTGTGAAAAAATCGCATGTTTCTTTCTCTTTCTTTGAGCCATTGTACTCTTGATTTTTTCTTCCAGGAGATTTCCTCCTGCTGACATCTGGTGTCCCATTCCTGTTGTAGTGAGTTTGCTTTCAATTTCCTTTCCTCAATGAAGTCTTCCATGATAAGACTTTGGTTAATATTCTGAAGCTTTTTTTCCACTTCTCTTTTGGCTTTAAAAAATATTTCCAAACTCACTTTTGTTCCAATCCTTGAGTTTAGCATGAACATTTTTGTGCCTTGAACCGGTAAATCTTCCTTCCACCACTTATCAATGTTGGATATAAAATTAGGGTGAGTAAGCCAAACATTTTCAAACCTGAAGGGTCTGTTCCTTGGAGTGCCAATAAAAGAAGCTTATAGCCGAATTGGCCAATGATCCAACCCTCCAAAAGACAAGATAAAAGATTTCAAGTTAGGCCCCGAGAGGAGGAGGTTCTCTGAGATTAGGAATCTATCTAGTTTTGAAACAACCTGTGATGCTTATCCCCTCTTATTGTTCCAGGTGAAGATCCCATTTGCTTTTTCTAAGTCCACTAGCTTCAAATTGATGAGGAAGTTCTAAAAGGCAATAGAATCCTTTCCTATTAGTCTAGTGCCTCCTTTTTTTCTGTAAGAGATTTGATCATGTTGAAATATCCACCCAGAATCCACGGTATTGTTGGGTGTCTCTATCTAAGCTCCTCCAGTGAGGTGAGAAGCTTGAGTTTATTGTCAGGATTTTGAGGACCATAGACATTAGTAACCATATAAATATCCTTGTCACCTAAGGTTTGGAAAACCATTGAAAGATAGTTCCTAGATGCTTCCGCATCCAAAATGTCAAATTTATGGGGATTCGAGAGAGTGAGAATCCCTTCGGCTGTATTATTGGCTTTTACTTCTAGGTATTCATACTTACTAAGCCATTTGCTATGTATCTTCTAGCCTTTATTTATTGAACATTTTGTTTCCTGTATGAACACCATATCTGGGTTTTCTTCTTTTATTTTACTGCTAAGATTCCTTTTCCTTCTTTTACTTCCTAGACCCTTGATATTCCACGTTGTGAGCTTCATGATGATCGGTTTTTGAATGAGTAACTAGTAAGATATTTCATCTTACCTTAGTTAATGATGAGCTTTCCACACACTATTAGTAATTCATTTTGACTCTTTTCCTACCTGGGTTCCTAGCCGAGTGTCCTAATATTTCCTCCATTAATTTGACCCTTCCCTAGCCCTAGCTTTTATGGCTTCTTTTGTTTCCTAAGGTTTTTATTTGAGATCACCAGAGGAAAAGTTGTTGTACTCTGTCAAACTCGTCTTGTGGTAGAGTGTCTATCCCTTTGATGGTTCCTTGGTTTAAGAATTTCTCCAAATCAAGATTCTCCCTCTCAAGTATCTCATATAGCTCTTGGTCCTTAGTCCCAGCTTCACTAGGGGTCATCTCTTGATCCCTTCTTTGTTCAATGCTGTTTGGTATGCCTTCCTATAGTTTGTTGTTATCCTGTATTATTTCCATGTTGTCTTCCTTTTCTATCTCTTTAGGAGGATTGTTCAGAGTAACATATTTTTCACTCTTCCCCCCTTCTTCTTCTAAAATTTCAAAGCTATTGTGACTTTCTATTTTGTTATCATTATGTTTTTTCTGATACCTTCTTCCGCTTCCTTTCCCTCTGCCTCATATCTTGGTGAATCCTTTAGGATCTTTGTGTATATTGGTCATCAGATTATCCTCCCATTTGTTTTGTGGGAAACTCTGAAACTGTGTATGTATTCATGACATTTTTGGCACCTAAAATAGACATGTTCATAGTCCACCACCTATACCCATTCCTCGTCATACACTTCTAAGACCACTTCATCCGGGAGAGCTCCCGATAAATCTATTTCCACACAAATTCATGTGAAGGAAGTATATTTCCCTCTCAGAGTTGGTTCTAAAATTTTTAAAAAATGTCCTAATTTATTTCCTATAGCTTTCAGGTATTTAGGCAGCCAATAATCTAGAGTTACAAGTAAAGTATTATCCATATCGGGACTGACATGAGTGTCTCCCGCTTCGGGACAAATTTCATTACCCAAGGTCGCATATAGAGTCCTACAGCAACATAGAAATAAGGTCCTCCTTCGAAAACTTTGTCTTTATCCTCTAGGTTGTTGAAAACCACTGTGAAGAAGCCCTTGGACCCTAGATGACTAGTTATATCCCCCTTTGGTTTCCAATTGTTTATGATCCAAGTATACATATTCTTCTCTGTGGGCCATAAGCTCATAAACTTACAGATAATAGCATAAGTCGTCATGTGATCTCTGTGCTCCTGTAGTGTAGGATCATTCAGAATCACCCTAGGTTTGCTGGCAGTATTGGGCTTACAGGATCCCTCTGTTGATTTTTACCCTTTTTTTCCCTGACTACTGTCCTCTGGAATCTTTTCCCTTCTAACCATCCCGTGAGTTTCTTCCTAAACATCATCTTTGCTACTTTCTGGTTTTGTTGAGTCTATTATTTTTTTTTTCCTTTCTCCCAGTTTCTCTCAAATCCATTCGAACTCATTTCTCTGCCTTTGTTCGAAACAACATTGTTGTAGGAGGGAGTGGAACTCCCTCCTCTTAACACCTCAATGGATCTCAATTCGCACCTCCTGTTGCTTCCTACTTCGAACCCTAGCTCATCCCCTCGTGAAAAAAAAAACCATTTCTAAGTTCAATTAGAATAATATTGTCTATTATTTCTAATATGTTACAAGTTGAAAACCCAGTGTAATTAACATCTCTCGGTCCTGAGGATGAGCCACACTTGATGGCCTGAAATGTCGACCATAAAAAGTTCAATGTGAGTAATCCAGAAATCTCTTTGTTAGGTATTCTTACTCCTAGCCTTCTATTATTTATTCCAACATTTCTGCAAATAATGGCACCAAAAAGAGAGGACCAACCCTCTGGTACAAAAACCTCATCCCAGGAAAACCCCAAAGTCTCTGATACCTAGACCTTGACCACATTCCCTTAGCTAACCAATTTTTCAAAATTGCATACACAGAGTGCAAATTCGATATGTTTGAATTGCACCATTGGTTAATGCAAATTTATTAGGACTTAGAAGATGAAATTAATTTATGGGAATATTTATTTCCCATGTTTATTTTTCCTCAGACCCATCCATTTCCTGGCTTAGTCATGTTGTGTCAAGCTAAGTAAAATCCCCTACAGAGAACCATGGTAGCTCAGAATGGAGATATTTTGATATCTATCACACCTAAAACCATCAATAAAATTCTTCTTATTCCTGAGAATGATTCCCTTAGCATTTTCTCCACTGCTTTCCTAATGGATCTATACCACAAACTCACTTTCCCCCAAAGAGCTCAAATTTTTTAGATCTTTCCTCTAGAAGATGTTGAACTTCATAAAAAGAACC
>APFE030643579.1:3110-19258 GCA_000404065.3 Pinus taeda
ACAAGCTCTTTGGCTCAGAAAAATTTTGGAAGAAATTGGAGAAAAACAAGTTCAGCCTACAGTGATTTATTGTGATAATGTAAGTGCCATCAAGTTAGCAAAGAATCCAGTTCATCACAGCAAGACAAAACATTTTGACCTGAAATATCACTTCATTAGAGATTTGGTGCAGAGGAAGGATGTTGAATTAAAGCATATAAATACTCAGCATCAACTAGCAGATATCTTCACCAAAGCAGTGGCAAAAGATCAGTTTTTGGCAATAAGAGATAAGATAGTAAATCCTCATTAATCATTAAGGGGGAGTGTTATAATTAATGCCTAATTAGTTATGTAATTAGCTGACAAAGTAGCCAACAGATTTTGTGTTCTCTGCAAAAATAAAGCAGCAGATTGTTAGGGATTAAAGCAGCAGATTGTTAGGGTGGTCAGTGCTGCTGGAAAGTGCTAGAAATTAGTTGTAATTGCAGTAGAATTATTCCATAGTTGATTTTAGTAATAGTTTTACTATTTAATAATGTAGTTAGCAGTTGAATTAATATATGAGAGTTGCAGCAGTTTCTAGCTCACACAGTCACTGTGTTTTTAATTGTTTTATGTATATTTTTTATATGTAGTGTTCTTCATATGTTGGCTTCTTAATTTGCTTAAATAATTTATTTCATATTCAACAATAGCCATTATATGAATTATAAAATAAGTCTTATAGGAAAATTAATTATTTTTATGATTTTTTTAATTTTAATAATGTAATATATATCATGCTCACTATTAATCTTTGTGAAGACTTAATTTCTACTAACATAACTATATTAGTAAATATAATTGTTATACTTGAATAAACATATATCAACTGAAAGCCTCTTACAAGCAATAACCCATTTCACATTAACATAAAACCCATAAAAATATCATTAACATAAAACTATTCAAGTTTTAAATGATAGGAAAAAGATAAAAACATATAAATTAATCCCAAATAAAATAAGATAGAAAATAAGACATACAGATTTATAGAAGTCTCCTTATTCCTAACCAGAAGCCTTTTATTCTGCGATGTGTGTGGGTTTCTGTTAGAATTTCAGAAATGGGAGTTGAGAATATAATGTTAATATGTGAAATAAACTATTTCAAAATATATCTATACTCGAAACTTTTCCGACACTATACAATATAGATAACTACATTCTAAATACACAAATCAATCTTCTCACCAAAAAAATTAAACTATTATAATATTATATAACAAATTTCTTTTGTGGGCGGATAATTACAAATAAGTGAGGCTTAGATTCGCTGAAAAAGGGTGTCAACCGATTTACTAAGAGAGATTGCATTTATAATTGAATTTAATGGAGACAAAACCTTAAATTTAGCATTTTATTGTTTCGAAAGGCTTATTTTATAAAATAGAATCGTTTGTGCCTGGTTGGGATTCCACAACAGATCAAGATTGGAGAGGAACATCCAATGCTTCAACGAAGTGATGGTTGGTGCTATGACTAACTCTTAAGAAACAGTTCGTGTGAATCTATGAATTTTAGAAAACTTCACAATTACAAAGCAAAGATTATTGTACTCGTAATGTGAATCGAAAGCTATGGTGTGAATCAAAACGCAAGTACACTGTCAGTCATGTCAACCACGTAGGGGAACCCACACGCGATAGTTACATTATTCGTAACTGTTAATGGTAAAAATTAGGCTTACCACCACCTTTAATACATTGCATAAGGGAGAATATTTCAAAAGCTAAATGAAATGATTTCCTAGCTGGCATTTGTAAATCTAACCAATTGTAAAGTCAAGTTAATGTGAAACTGAAAAATTATTTGTAAACCTTCTATTACATCACTCATATTAGGTATAAGATTAACGATACTCATTAAATCTCAATTTTTATATATATATATATATATATATATAATATTATATATATATTAAAATCGTAAATTCTCCAACTTTAATATTCTACATTCATTAAATTTCAATTATTCTTACTACTTTTTTCTAAAGAGTGTAAATTTCCCATCCCAATTTCTATATAGACCAAACCTATAAATAATAGAAATACCCTAATATACTTAATTTTATAGATATTTCCTCGGCCATAAGCAGTTGAAGCAGTAGTAAATACAACGGTCGACTTCCGAGCCAGTGGAGAACAAGAACACGAAACGTTCACGAGATTTGTCGAAGGTTCCTTAACTGCTCTGCACACAATCCAATTCGCGATCTGAACAAAGAAAGCGCCCCGTTATTAAAAGAAAGGACGGGATGTCGTATGCTCGTGTTTCTGTTTTTAAATTTCTGAGTAGAAGCTTTTGAGGAAGCGGGCAGCTTTCAGGATGATGTCATAGTTACTAATTTTGAATTCCAATTAGAATTTGGAATCAAATAAAATATGATCGAGTTAGAACTTTTCAATTCCAAAAAAAATCATTAATAAATTTTTAATTCTAACACGAATAAATGTGCTTGTTGCTTTTACTTATCACGCGAACACTCCCTCTATGTGAGCTGTGAGAAATATAAGCTAGGCAAAACAAAACCTATTAAATCAGCGTTATCTCCCTAGCTTCCTTTTTAATGTCTGCAGCCCCTGTAAATCGATTTTATACGAATAATTTGAAGAATATACACATTGTTTTATTAATTTGGCCCAATTTGGTAACTATGAATGATACTTATGAATATTGTTGATGCTAATAATTTAATAAATATAAGCTTTTTTTACAAATTCGACTAAATTGATAACTATTCGGCGAAATTTGATAATTATAGGTGATACAAATGAATGTTATTGTTCAGTACTCATCGATTCGGCCGAATTTGGTAACTATGGGTGATAGTAATGAATGCTATTGTTCTGTAATAATGGATTCAAATAAGCATTGAAGTTTGATGTGTCTCGTCATATACTAATGAATGTTATTGTTCAGTACTGATGGATTCAAATAAGTACTCGAAGTTTGATGTGTCTCGTCAGACCTGCAGGGCTATGCTCTTGTCTGTCTGTGTTTAAATCTTCAACGCTGTAAACGTGATTGTTTCATTGATTGTTCATATCAATGATGTCGACGTTCATACTTACGCCAAAGTTCGAAAAAAATATGGGGTAATGGTTCTATCCATGTCCATCGTGCTACGCACCTGTCGCCACTAAACTAATATCTCTGATCATATATCCCTTCATATTTTACAATCTCTTGGACGTTAAAATATATTGCTCAGTTGTAAGTCAATAGCCTAACTTTTTCCTTAGATGAGTTCCACCAAAAAGAAAATCCCTTATATCAGAAAGGGTCCGTTTTAGTTTTTTTAGTTTCAGCAGTTAAAAAGTATTTTTTAGTATTCTATAGAAGCAGAGGAATGGATTAGTAGTATTTGAATTATGTTTTTAAAGATGGAAACAGATTAACATTATCAAAATTTTAAAAACACCTAAAATTTTATTTGAGAAATAAAATTTAGATTCACAAAAATCCTTATTAAATTTTTTTAAAATATAACCAAAATTTTCGTAACATTCGAAACCAACTATTATTCCAAACACCTTATCAAACTATTCTTAATTTCATATGAATTTAACTGATATCATGTGAACTTAAATACTTCTTCACTTACGAGGGAGGATATAAGTAAAGTTAAAAAAACTGCATTACATTTTATATAATTGAATACTTGATAAATATATTGATACAATATATTTATTAGTCCCTGCCTGGGATTAATAGCAATCGATAGAGCAATCGATAGATCGTTGACCAGCTATTAATTTGCTTTGACCGAGTAAAATTTCTGGTACATGTGAAGTTTAAGTCAATGTATAAAATAAAATTTTCTGTGCAATAGATTTTTATCCAAAGTTTATGTTTCGACCTCTTATTGCCGGGCTTTTCTGAAAACTTAGGGTAAAATGTTTAGAGTACCCTGTATAAAAAGGTTGGCGCTTTGTTCGCAAGAAAGCTTTAACCATTCATTTTATCCAAAGTTGTTCTTGGTCCGATGTGCTGTTCTCTGTGTCCTGCATGCAGTGTACTGCATGCTGCAAGTGCCAAATGTTAATGGCCACTCAATAATCATTCAATAACCACCGGCCACGCCGGTATATGGAAATTACACTGGGAAGAAATCATGGGACATGCCCGGTAAATGGAGGAATTATACTGTGGTGTACTGTGTAAATGGAGGGATTAGAGTTTCAAGTAGCCGGAACCAACGACAATTTATACCTGAATGCCAGTTTAGTATTTACAGTTGTGGTCTGTGACAGGGAGTTCGACGTACCCACCCACTAGTTAAAACGTTGAAAATAGGAGTCGTAGTTGAAATGGTTCAGGAGTCCTAATTTGAAATGGTTTCTATAATATGATTTCTTGGGTTGACTCATTTAACCAGCACAACTCGCCTGTCACACCAAAAAGTGAGAAGAACATTGCCGTTCCGCTTCGTTTCAGAAAAATGGACCTTCACTCACCTCATCTCTGAAGCTTCTTATTTAATCTCACGCTTCACACATGAGGAGTGGTATTGTTCGGGCTCGGACAGAAGCGCGTTCATCAACCACATCATGGTAATTGATTGATGCATTTTTATTCCAAAAGCACTCCAGCGTTTCAGTATATTGCATTCACATCAGCGAGGTATACAGATTCTCAAATACTCCATTATTTTTCTTTGCACAGAAAATGTTTTTGTATATTTCATTTCCAGTCTATGAAGTAGCTCCCCATGTTGACAGTTTGTTCTCTTTAAATCAGTTTCTCTGTTCAGGTAGAGAGAAATACAAATCCCCATTAAGCCCAGAATTGCATATTCAATAAAAAAAGGACATCTATTCCTGGTGCGAGCACTCGGCTTCTGATCAAACCCATAATTTCTCAGCATCTAAAAAATTTCATTGAATATGTTAGAATATAATTGCCATAAAGCAGCCTTATAATATACTAAACTTGGCTACACTGTGCAGAAAAGTGCAAGTATCTGCTTTTTTGCAGTGAGTATGGGGTGCAAAGAAAGTAGATTCTTGCGTCTGCTGGTGGTGATGGTGGCGGCGGCGATGCAAGCATGCGCGACACAAAGCAAGAGCACAATGGAGAAGCACTACAGATGGTAGATAAAATATGAGTTCTGGTCACCGGATTGTGTGGAGGGAATGGTTATTGCAATCAATGGGCAATTTCCAGGACCCACTGTTCGTGCCAGAGCTGGCGATATAATCGTCGTGGAAGTGGAGAATCTGATGCCCACTGAAGGCGTTGTCATACACTGGCATGGCATCCATCAGGTCTTATTTTTTTGATTTGTGGACAAATATGAATTCTGCATGAACACTAATTTTGATCATGGATTGTGTGGGCTATAATTATATAGGATTTGGTTGGGTTGTAATGATGGCAGATCGGGACTCCGTGGGCAGATGGAACTGCGGGCATTACATAGTGTGCCATAAAACCTGGAGAGACATATGTATACAAATTCCTTGTAGAGAAGGTGCATTTAGAGATACTGATAGTTTTCATTGTATTATTGTACAAGTATGGGAATAACTTGGATGAATAATGTATATTTTCTAATATGAAGTGTGTGAAATTCGAACTTAATAAATGGATTTTGAAATATGAGGAACAATAGCGAAGTTCATTGAATTAAGATTAGAGGAGCAGAGCAGACGAGTAGAGGAGCAGAGCAGAGAGTGTCGACCAGCTAGTTTGAGGAGTAGAGTGCATCTTCCATCGTTCCCCATATGTTCACCATGGTTTTTCACGCACCATTTTTCATGGACACTGTCGATAAGGCTCGAAGGAGAAACAGTCAAGGCTCGAAGGAGAAACGGTCAGGGTACGGCACCCTACCTCTGCTCAAGGGAAAAACACTATTTCAGGCGTATGCAAAAGCAAATTATATGAGAAGTTCCAGAGCTGTGTTAAGAGATAAGCTCAGAAAAGTCATAGTGGTATGTCGATCCAAATCTCTTTTCAATTAATTGAAACATTTATTTCCATTTCAAGTTTTCCATTGAACTGAAAAGATGTTGTTTGTTTCCTTTCCAAAATTGTCCCCAAATCAACATTCTCTTGGTGTTCCTCTTCATTTTTTTGAGAGTACTAGAATGTCATCAATGAAGACTAATACAAATTGGTCAGGATACTTATGAAGCACGCTCTTCATGAGACACATAAAACTTGTAGGTGTAGTGGTGAGACCGAAAGGTAGCACCATAAATTCATAGTGATTATATCATGTTCTGTACATTTTTTTATGAGTATCTTCTTCCTTTATACATAACTGACGATAGCTAGTCCACAAATCAATCTTTGAGAAAATTGTTGCATGCCTCACTTAATCAAATAGATTGTCAATTCGTGGTAAAGCGTATCTATTTTTAATAGTCAACTTATTTTTTTGGTGGTAGTCAATACACATCTTGAGCATACCATCCCTATTTTTAACAAATAATATAGGTACCCCCCACGATGTAATGTTGGGTCTGATATAGTATTTATGCAATAGTTCCTACAATTACATATTTAGTTCTAGTAGTTCTAGGGTACTCATATGATATGGGGCTCTGAACACAGGGACAACTCTGGGTTCTATGTCAATAGTAATATTTATGCCCTGTTTTAGTGATGACCTCGAAATTTCTTCTCGAAATACATCTAGAAACTCCTTAATGACTAGTAAAGTCCCTAATCCTTACTTTTCAAGTAGCTTATCATTGATCCCCACCAGTATTAGGTATTATTGGCACCCTTTTTTGGCACTTCTTTTCACGTGCAAAGCTGAAATTTGTCGAACCGATGCTAGTTTTGGTTTCCCCTTAATCACCCTAGTGAGTCTATGAAGATTAACACAGGTAACCATTTTTTCTAGACACTTTATAATAGGAGCTTCCATGGTTATTTAAATCTCCCACTCTAGGATACACGTTTAAATCTAACAAAGATTGTTTCACCTGGCTAGTTACCTTTCTTTGGGTTCTAGTTGCTAACTGAACCAACCATGGATTTTTTAATTTTTTCTGGTTCTAGATTAAACTTTTCCACAATTTGGGTGTTGATATAACTTAAGCTAGCCCCTAGATCAATTAAAACAGACACGGTTTGGTTTAGTATATTACCTTCAATCTCGAGCATTGTAGACTATTGCTCCACCTATTGGTTCTCGAACGCTGCATGAATTTTGGTAATATTCTAGGAAATTTCATTTACAGTGTTTGTCTCCTGAAGTTCCTGGATGTTTTGGACACACATGGGATTGTGTGGACAATCCCTCAACAAATGGGGTTCACCATAGCCCTGATATTTCAATGGTTCCCTCTCTTTCACACTATTATTTTCCTTATTGTCCAGGGGACTAATAGCGATCGATAGATCGTTGACTAGCTATTAATTTGCTTTGACCGAGTAAAATTTCCGGTACATGTGAAGTTTAAGCCAATGTTTAAAATTAAATTAAATTTTCTGCGCAATAGATTTTTATCCAAAGTTTATGTTTCGACCTCTTATTGCCGGGCTTTTCTGAAAACTTAGACTAAAATGTTTAGAGTCACCTGTATAAAAAGGTTGGCGCTTTGTTCGCCAGAAAGCTTTAACCATTCATTTTATCCAAAGTTGTTCTTGGTCCGATGTGCCTGTTCTCCGTGTCCTGCATGCAGTGTACTGCATGCTGCAAGTGCCAGATGTTAATGGCCACTCAATAATCATTCAATAACCACGGGCCACGCTAGTATATGGAAATTATACTGGGAAGAAATCATGGGACATGCCCGGTAAATGGAGGAATTATACTGTGGTGTACTGTGTAAATGGAGGGATTAGAGTTTCAAGTAGCCGGAACCAACGACAATTTATACCTGAATGCCAGTTTAGTATTTACAGTTGTGGTCTGTGACAGGGAGTTCGACGTACCCACCCACTAGTTAAAACGTTGAAAATAGGAGTCGTAGTTGAAATGGTTCAGGAGTCCTAATTTGAAATGGTTTCTATAATATGATTTCTTGGGTTGACTCATTTAACCACCACAACTCGCCTGTCACACCAAAAAGTGAGAAGAACATTGCCGTTCCGCTTCGTTTCAGAAAAATGGACCTGCACTCATCTCATCTCTGAAGCTTCTTATTTAATCTCATGCTTCACACATGAGGAGTGGTATTGTTCGGGCTCGGACAGAAGCGCGTTCATCAATGACATCATGGTAATTGATTGATGCATTTTTATTCCAAAAGCACTCCAGTGTTTCAGTATATTGCATTCACATCAGCGAGGTATACAGATTCTCAAATACTCCATTATTTTTCTTTGCACAGAAAATGTTTTTGTATATTTCATTTCCAGTCTATGAAGTAGCTCCCCATGTTGACAGTTTGTTCTCTTTAAATCAGTTTGTCTGTTCAGGTAGAGAGAAATACAAATCCCCATTAAGCCCAGAATTGCATATTCAATAAAAAAAGGCCATCTATTCCTGGTACGAGCCCTCGGCTTCTGATCAAACCCATAATTTCTCGGCATCTAAAAAATTTCATTGAATATGTTAGAATATAATTGCCAGAAAGCAGCCTTATAATATACTAAACTTGGCTACACTGTGCAGAAAAGTGCAAGTATCTACTTTTTCGCAGTGAGTATGGGGTGCAAAGAAAGTAGATTCTTGCCTCTGCTGGTGGTGATGGTGGCAGCGGCGATGCAAGCATGCGCGACACAAAGCAAGAGCACAATGGAGAAGCACTACAGATGGCAGATAAAATATGAGTTCTGGTCACCGGATTGTGTGGAGAGAATGGTTATTGCAATCAATGGGCAATTTCCAAGACCCACTGTTCGTGCCAGAGCTGGCGATACAATCGTCGTGGAAGTGGAGAATCTGATGCCCACTGAAGGCGTTGTCATACACTGGCATGGCATCCATCAGGTCTTATTTTTTGATTTGTGGACAAATATGAATTCTGCATGAACACTAATTTTGATCATGGATTGTGTGGGCTATAATTATATAGGATTTGGTTGGGTTGTAATGATGGCAGATTGGGACTTCGTGGGCAGATGGAACTGCAGGCATTACACAGTGTGCCATAAACCCTGGAGAGACATATGTATACAAATTCCTTGTAGAGAAGGTGCATTTAGAGATACTGATAGTTTTCATTGTATTATTGTACAAGTATGGGAATAACTTGGATGAATAATGTATATTTTCTAATGATCTACAGAAACCTTTTTCTGGCACAAGCTACAGAATAAGTGATGGGCACTTGGTTCAAACCAAAGCGTTTGTATTGTATTGTTGTGGCAGGGACTACCGCCACGACAGTGGCTCCCTTGTTATAAATAAAAAGAAGGAAATACCTAAAATTAAATATTTGAGTTTTAATTATAAATGGAATAAGATTCCTTCACATTCAAATGTACAATTTATCAATTTAAAATTAAATATTTGATTTTTAGTTATAAATGGGATAAGATTTTTTCACATTCAAATGTACAATTTATCAATTTTGAACGATTTATCAATTTTGAAAGAGATTTGTAATAAATTTTAAATAATATTAGAATTTTTTTTTTTTTTTTAATTTATAGAAAATATATCGATTAAATTTACTTGTTAATTAAAGAATTAAATATTTTATCTAAAATAATATTAAAACTTCTTAAAATTATCATTTTTAAAATTTCATTGTAAAATCAAGCTAATCTCATAAGATCAATTATTAAATTAATTATATTTATTATGAAGTATAATTTTTTCTAAGAAGAGTGGAATTTGATATGATTGTGAAAATACTAGTTTTGTCATTGTGTGGTTACACGGCATAAGGATTTGGTACTTAAGCTCATGGATGTTTGTATAGTCATTACATTGAGTACTTGATTTTCGAAGGCAGAGACAATACTTTGGTGAAATTAGGGTATTATTGCTCAATTTCTAAACCTTTGGTAAAGCTCTTTCTCCAAAGTGTAATTTTGTCTTAATATCTCTTTTTGAGTGGGTGTCTTAGTTTTTATGTAAGAATAGCGATATGGTCCTTCACATTTTCGTCTGAATTTATAGATGGTATCAATGAAAGATTTGCTCACAGAGGGCTAGACCCCGTCTACACATTGTGGTATGAGTTTCTAGCCAAGGCTTCTAGTTAGAGCAGTGGACCTTTTGAGGGCTTGTCTTGTTTCAGAATTTGTAGCTTTTGTGCAAGAGTTATCATTGTTTCTTCCAATCTTTCTTTGAATAGTCTTGTTCCCTCCTATAGGGGTATTGTTTTGGTAGTAAATTGGGAGGACTAAGATGGTAATCGCTAGGGTTTTTCTCTCCTTGTCGAGTTTTGTAGTTATTTTGTGACTAGAGCGATGGAAAGTAGGCATGGCCTCATGCGACCTTTCAGGTTTGTATGGGTGGTAGCTCTCTTAGGTTTGGAAAGCTACTAGAGGGGAGGTGAGTCCCAATCAACTGCTCTCCTTCCACGCCACATCATTATCATTTTGGTGGTAAATTGGGAGGACTAGTATGATATTCACTGGGGTTATCCTGCCCTTGTCGGGTTTTGTACTTCTTTGGTGACCAAAGGGATGGAAGCTAGGCCAGCATTCCTATTTCTTTTCAGGTTTGGCATGGGTGGCAGCTCTTTTAGTTCTAGAAAGCTAGTGGAGGGGCAATGAGTCCCAATCAACTACTCTCCTTATAGCCCACATCGTTATTTTTGCATTGGACTTGGACACAACAAAGCTTAGAGAATTCGTAGGAACTAGAGCATAATGTGTTGGGATTTAGTTTGGCAATGTAAAATTGATGCAAGTGAGGCCATGCAACATCAATGTGGTCATGTGCATAGGGGTGGTAGGCCATAGGGCCATGGAGTAGAACATCGAGAAAAGATTCGAGATTTTTGCAAAGAATTAGATCAATAGAGTGCCCATTCTCCATGACGAACATAACTCCCCCCTCCATTTCAATATCTAGAAAACTAGCTTCAACAAGTTATTCTGCTCCTGGAACAACTCACATGAGATCGCTGTGAAGATAGAAATAAAAATATTTGCTTTATAAATGATCTCTAGCATAATCAGTGGCACATGATGGACCGACTAGTAGCTTTGTGCTGTGTCCAAAAAAAGAAATCATGAGTAGGGTGGACCATCTGAAAGACAGAATGGAACATACGGAGGGACATATTCATGAGGCTTTTTGTCCTACTCCACCACTAGGAAATGACCCAATAATCTAGATCTGGTAAGCCTCTTAGATTAAGGATAAAAATTGGATGTATTTCTTGACATCTTCTAGTATTTTTGGGTGATGTGCATGTGGTATCTTAATTTTCTTTTGTTGTTGGAAATGTGCTTTTGCTATTATCTTTTTCCCAATAAATCTATGATGCAAGAGCATCAACACCATCCTCATTTGTAAATATGGAATAAAGAGGGGGTGTGATAATTTTAAATATTTTGTTGTTTTAGGAAGTGAAGTTATGTAAATATTCTTTTATTTAGAAAAAGGATATGAGAGAATAGTTTAGGAAAAAAGAATGGGGATAAAATTTCTATGTTTTTTCCAGTTAAAAGTAGGATAAGAATGGAGAAAAGCTTCAAGCTTTAAATCATTGTGTAAAAAGGGAAAAGCCTACTTTTTCTAGGAGATAAGGTCTGATCTATTCCTTATGTATGTATCCATTATTATTATAAATAAAGAGGCAGCAGAGCTCTCAGGAGAGGGAGAGAGAGAGAGGCGGTGCCAAAGCATAATTTCAAAACTCTTTGGCATTTTAGCACAATGGGTTTTTATACTATGCATGTATTCAATAAATTAATTGACTGTGGATTAAAGGCTTCTTGGGCGGTAGAATTTCATTGTTATCTCCGCTTAATGTTTTATTAATTAGTGAGGCAGTTGGGCTCATTTCTTTTATTTTGAAAACATATTGTTACCACACTGTAATTTCATTTATTACAATTAGAGAAAAACGCTAATGTAAATTGGCTGGGAACACTTATTTACATTGAAGCGAGTTAATTCACTATCAGAATACGTGGATGAATGATCACTCTGATACCAATGCATGTATTTTATATTTTAATTGCGCTGTGTCTGAAAAAGGCTTGAATCGCCTTCTACTCTCCGCTTATTTTTGTTGTAGCGATTGTGTCGTTCTGATTTCATTTTGATTACAGTCCACATTACGGTATATTAAAAGTTACAGGTTACGGTGTGTTGAAAGCGTTGTTAGGGAACCATATTATAATTGCCTTCTGAGGTAATCGATTGGCGGAGCTGCTGTGGTAGACTGAAGGTTCCACACCGTATATTGGCGGAACACACAGTTCTGGAACTGTCATTCAAAGGTAGCGATCCTATCCATACTGAAGGCTGGATATAATGATGCGCTCAAGGTCTGAACCGATTTGTTAATTAGCGCAATTTTTTTTTGGTCTTCCGGTTGGAAAAAATCCCGTATTAGTAGGTGCTAGCCAGGATTATATGAAGATTTCCAGAACTATAAAGAGTTTGCGGTGCTAGCCAGGATTATATGGATGGAAAGGCGCCCTTATATATATTTGACGATTGGCTCCATAATGTTAGTTTGTTAAAAAAAACCAAGGCGCATCTGTTGTTGAAGTTTGATCGTATGTTGGTAATAAGTAGACCAGACTTCTAAAGGACTTGAATTGCTAGTGTGAAGTTTGTTAGTCGGCTATCATGAGTCCGTAGGCTGATAGGCACAAGGGAATAAAGATTCTGGGTATTGCAGGTTGCGGCTTGCATCAGGTGGTATCAGAGCTTGGCTCTGTTTTCATTGGAGAATGTTTGTTTTGTTTTTGATAAATGCAAGAAGGTTTTGTTGAAGAACTGAAGTGTATTTTTAAATTTGATGAGCAAGCATACACAAATGCAGTGAGCAGGATTGCAGAAATGGAAAGAGAACAAGATCATGCAAGATCTTAAGAGGTGAGATTATTTTTCTGATTTGAAATTTGTAAATAAAGTTTATGGTTGTAGAGAAGGTGGTAGTGAACCTGGCATTCAGCTGAAGGATGAATAAGGAGGACAATTGCAGTGTCCTGGAGAAGTGAATGTGGCAGAACCTAAAGATTCAACAGAGGTTGAATAAAGTTGCAGATGAGAGAAGCCTACAGGAGCAGTGGAGGATGCTCGAAAGGTTCCAGCAGAGGACCAATGGTTACCAAAAGACCAGATCCGGAGGGAAGGATTGGTGAGGTAAGTGGCAGCAAGAGAGTTTGCTGTGGCAGAGGCTTCATGCAACTCATAGGGGAGCAACTCATGGTGAAGGAGATGACTACTAAAAGTCATAAAGGAGAGAGCAGAGATTCAGAAAGAGGCCACAGAAGAAAGAAGGAGAAATATGCCAAGGCAAATGGCATAAGACAGCAGTTGACTCAGGAAGAGTATGAGAAAGAGAAAGCTGAGATAGTAGTTCACCTTGAGCTATTGATGAAATTGTTGCAGGAAAATGTGAAAGACCAAAGACATGGTTTACTGCTGAGGAAGAGAGTGAAGTGGCAAAGGCTACAACAGAAAAGAGATTTACAGATAAGCATGCAGTTACAAGAGGAGCTGAAGAAGCTTAAGCAGATGATGGATGAACACTTGAAACAGGAAGAACTCAAAGCAGCTGAGTTGAAAGAGGAGGTTTCCATTGATGGAACAGAGGAGGAGATCATTGATGATTTCTTGAGTTATTGGGTAGATCCAGATCAGCTGGATAATGTAAACTCTTGTTTTTGTATAGCTGACAATTGTGATGTGATTATAGTTTCTACTGAGGAGGAAGTGCAATCTTGTGAAACTGATACAGTGCAAGAGGAAATTCTTATGGATGCAGAAGAAGTGAATCAGTCTGTAGCAGGGATAAGTGAAGAAACAGTTGAACTTGGTGAAAGTTTATGTATGAATGCAGGTGATGAGATGGTAACAACAGAAAGTTGGGCTTGTGAAAGTATTGAAGATTGTACAGAAATATTCTCAAAGGAGATGACAAGTTTATGGCAAGAGTTAAATGTCCTAGAGAAGAGACTAGAAGTACAGAGGGTAAGAATTCATAATATAAAGGCAGAGGTGAATGAAGATAAAGAGGTTTATGAACTAGAATACAGATGCATTCTCGGAGAAGATGATGCTGAGGATAGACTGAGTGATAATCTCAAGAATGATTGGGATCAGTATACTGAAATGCTGGCAGAGGGAAGTAAGGCACTGATGCCTTATGATTTTTATTCTAACAAGTGTTTTGTGAATGCAGGTATTGTTGCAGAACATTTGACTCAGTTGAAGAGAAAAGAAGTTTTCTGTTCCAGAGGACAAGAGGGGATGGATGATCGGGTGGCAGTCGGAACAGAAACAAGCATAGAAGCAAGAAGTCAGCAAGTGATAGTAAAAACTGAGTAAGCCGTCTTAGCTCAGCAGACAGCAAGAAATCAGCAGTCTGAAGATTTATTGGACAAGGAAATTGAATTAATCAGAAGAATCATGTTGAAAGTGTCTCAGAGGAAGACATCAGCAAGGATGAGAAGCAACAGAAGCAACAGTAAAAGAAAGACAGCAGAAGATTGTGAAAGTGCAGCTAGTGGAGCGATGCAGCATAAAGTGTGGAGACCTGGAGAAGAACAACAGACAAAAGCAACGGCAAATGGAAACTTGCAGAACAAAGTGTGGGATCCAGGAATACATAGATCCAAACACATGATCAGGAGATCATGATTAATTTTAAGGTTGGGTGTATGATGCAGGAGCATCAAGACCGTCCTCATTTGTAAATATGGAATAAAGAGGGGGTGTGATAATTTTAAATATTTTGTTGTTTTAGGAAGTGAAGTTATGTAAATATTCTTTTATTTAGAAAAATGATATGAGAGAATAGTTTAGGAAAAAAGAATGGGGATAAAATTTCTATGTTTTTTCCAGTTAAAAGTAGGATAAGAATGGAGAAAAGCTTCAAGCTTTAAATCATTGTGTAAAAAGGGAAAAGCCTGCTTTTTCTAGGAGATAAGGTCTGATCTATTCCTTATGTATGTATCCATTATTATTATAAATAAAGAGGCAGCTGAGCTCTCAGGAGAGGGAGAGAGAGAGGCGGTGCCAAAGCATAATTTCAAAACTCTTTGGCATTTTAGCGCAATGGGTTTTTATACTATGCATGTATTCAATAAATTAATTGACTGTGGATTAAAGGCTTCTTGGGCGGTAGAATTTCATTATTATCTCCGCTTAATGTTTTGTTAATTAGTGAGGCAGTTGGGCTCGTTTCTTTTATTTTGAAAACATATTGTTACCGCACTGTAATTTCATTTATTACAGTTAGAGAAAAATGCTAATGTAAATTGGCTGGGAACACTTATTTACATTGAAGCGAGTTAATTCACTATCAGAATACGTGGATGAAAGATCAATCTGATACCAATGCATGTATTTTATAGTTTAATTGCGCTATGTCTGAAAAAGGCTTGAATCGCCTTCTACTCTCCGCTTATTTTTGTTGTAGCGATTGTGCCATTTTGATTTCATTTTGATTACAGTCCACATTACGGTATATTAAAAGTTACAGGTTACGGTGTGTTGAAAGCGTTGTTAGGGAACCATATTATAATTGCCTTCTATTGGTGGAACACACAGTTCTGGAACTATCATTCAAAGGCAGCGATCCTATCCATACTGAAGGCTAGATATAATGATGCGCTCAAGGTCTGAACCGATTTGTTAATTAGCGCAATTTTTTTTGGTCTTCCGGGTTGGAAAAAATCTCGTATTAGTAGGTGCTAGCCAGGATTATATGAAGATTTCCAGAACTATAAAGAGTTTGCGGTGCTAGCCAGGATTATATGGATGGAAAGGCGCCCTTATATATATTTGACGATTGGCTCCTTAATGTTAGTTTGTTAAAAAAAACCAAGGAGCATCTGTTGTTGAAGTTTGATTGTATGTTGGTAATAAGTAGACCAGACTTCTAAAGGACTTGAATTGCTAGTGTGAAGTTTGTTAGTCGGCTATCATGAATCCGTAGGCTGATAGGCACAAGGGAATAAAGATTCTGGGTATTGCAGATTGCGGCTTGCATCAATCTAGTAAAAATGAAGTCATAAATTTTTTATTTAAGAACTACTCTTATTGTATCTTTGACATAAATTAATAAAAAAAAATTA
>APFE030643586.1:0-10407 GCA_000404065.3 Pinus taeda
CGTAATTGAGTAGGACTGTAGAAATGTGTGATTAAGTGTCGAATGATAGACCAAATGCATCAGAGCATTACACACACACACACACACATATATATGCAAGCGGAGTGCATGAACGCAAAGAAGCTAAGTGCGATGAATACACAGAGAGGAATGTGCTAAGGAGGATTCTAATGGATTGTTTGAATCCATTATAATGATCAAACCAAAGCTCACGAGGGATAACGCAACTATAAAAACCAAGATATTAAGCTTTGAAGAAAGCTGGAACCCACAGAAATGTTAAATAAATGGCGTAAACAGAATAGCAGAAAATTGAAGAAATGAGGCACAGTAGTCGTTGGATCATTTAGATCAACAGCCAGGATTAAGTCATGATAGCATAAGCCTTTTGAAAACATCAGATCGAACCTTTGAAATGGAGCCATCGGGATCCTACCATTAAATGTGGACCGTCAGATCAAAATTTAGATCGACGACCCAGATCTAATCGCAAATAATGTTATCGACGGGTCCGAGTGGCAATGATCGGCTAGTGCATATGTAATACGTCGATAGTGATAGGCAATCGGCGATCGGTAATCAGGAGTTTGGCCTATCGGAGGAGTGGGCAACTTATAGCGGACCCGCAGGTATATAAATCTTGAGTTCCGATTCTATGGAAATTGCGGAGATTAGAGTCGGAGGAATGTAAGTTATATATATTTGTGTTAAAGACCCGCGGTAGGGCCGATAGCGATCAGCGATGAGGTACAACCTCGGGTTCTATCCGGAGGTCATACAAAAGGCGAAAATGATGTTTTGCGGGATTTCCTTTGTAGTTGATTCATAAGGGATTTTAACGTGATATATGGTTTGTGTGGGTTTTATATATATTAACCAATGGTTTAAAGGTGGAGGTTATGTATATGCAGTCGTTGGATAATGAGAGGCCTAACCAAGGTTTAGGAGGGTTTCTTAAGCTCGATAGAAGGATTTTGAAGAAAGACTTTAACCAAAGTCTTATACAAGGACTTGAGGGTTGATATAGTCCCGATAGGCTTTAAGGCGGGGTGATTGGGTTCCGTTACAAAGGAACTATTTATAAGGGCTTAACCATTTAGGCTTTGAAGTTTTGACTCCATAGAAGAGTCAAACACCTGGGACAATTATTTTTATGCGTTTCATGCATATTGTGGGTATGTGCAGGGGTAACCCTGCACCATTTTTGGTATCAGAGCAAGATTAACACTATGTGGAGATTGATTGAGGAACTGAATTTGATTCCCAGTATATATATTCTTGACATTGTAATGGATCTGACACAGAGGGAGAATAGAGTGCAAGGATTCATGCATAGAATAATTATGACATGTACAGGCAATGAAGACTTCAGTTGGTCATTCAAGAGAGACTGTGGAAAAATGGATTTGAGGAAGCTAGGATCAAAAAGGATCTGGTAAGTTTTAAAGCTTTAATGGTATGTGCAGGTGAATGCAGGCAATGAAATTGCAGCAAAACTATTGTAAGGAGAGAAAGTGAATATAGATGTACTCATCAAGAATAGAAATTCAGTTGAAAGAAGGATTGAAGTGTAGACAACGAGAGGTAAAGAAACATGTGTATTGTCCAACCAGAGTAAGATGAAAGAGATGGATCAGCAGGTATGAGTTGTATTTTCATGATTGGTTCATTTGAATTGTTTTTATAAAGGGAAGAGAGTGGTTGCAGCAACACACAGTAGCAGACTGTGTAAAGAAAGAAAGGAGTTGTGTTAGTGGAAGTGAACCTAAATATTCCAGCTGAAAGTTGGACAGGGAGAACAGTTACAACGTTCTCAAGAGAAGGTGAGTTGAGGATACAAGCCTAAAGAGAGCAGAAGAGAATGCTCAAGAGGTTCCACAGATAGAGAACCAGTGCTTGCCAAAAGGCCAACTCCAAAGAAGGGATTGGTGAGGTAAGTGACAGCAGGAAGGACTTATTGTCGCAGAGGCTTAGTGCAGCTCATAGTGAGTGAGAAGCTCATAGAGATAACGAGGAAATGACTATTGATAGTCATAGTAGGGGTTCAGAGAGAAGCCACAGCAAAGGAAAGGAGGATGCCAACGAACAAGGCAAAGGAGAGAAGATGAGTCAAGAGGTATTTGACAGAGAAATTATAGAACTGAAGATAATTATGGATAGCATGATAGTGCTACTAGAAAAAGGTGAAAGAAACTGTGGATATGGTTGGACTATGAAAAGAGAGAAGATAAAGTGGAAGATGTTGTAGAAACAGGTAAAGAGGAGAAAGTATATCAAACTAAGAAGAGAACTCAGAGTAGCTGAGTTAGAGATGGAAGATATCTATTGTAGACACAAGCAAGATGTTTACCTTACTGAGGAAGGAACCATTGATGATTTCTTGAACTGTTGGACAAGTAATCAGTAGAGAGATGTGATGATTGAAACATCGAAGAAAAAGGAGCCTAGTATTTTTGAAACTAATGATTTGTGTATATATGCAGGTGATGAACAACCTTTAGAGGATATGTTTATGCAGGTTGCTGAAGAAATGAAAATGTTAGAAGAATTGGAAGTAATAGAACAATTCTTGATTGACCATGTGTTCAAGGACACTGGAGAAGGACAAATGTTCAAGACTACTAAAGAAGATGAGATGATGAATCCAGTAAGACTTGGCAGAAAGATGGAAGATAGTCTAAAGACAAAAGGGAGTTGCAGATTGAAAAAGGAGAAGTAGGAAAGAGGTATGAAGATGGCCTTATGGAAGGAGCAAACAGGAGTGTAGATACAATACAAACACTTGAGGTAATGGAATTATCTCTTCAATTTTTATTCAAAAATTATGAACCTGTATTGAGAGTTAATGGACAAGAAATAATCTTGAAAGGACATAATGGATCATTAATGGAAAGGACTCTTACTAAAGATTGTATTGTGGAAGATGATAGAACCAAGATTTATAAAGAAAATTAGACCCAAGGAGGTGCAGTTAATCCATTCAAGGTTATGAAGAAGAAAGGAAAAGAGGATAAACAAGAACACAAAGAGAGGTTGGTGGACACTGATGCACAACTAAAGATTGAAGACAATGATATCTGTACAAAATGCCAAAAGAGTAAAGGTGAGTGTAAACAGCAAACTGAAAATAGACATGCAATCTTAGAGGATGAAAGTAACGACGCTTTTGTGAACTATGTATATTCAGTGAGCAACCCAGGGGAATAGTGGAAGGTGATATTCATGGTGATGACAATAATTTTCACTATTGTGAAAGGAACTCTACAGTGGAATGGAAAACCTATGGTATATGGTGATTTTGTTTCTTGTATGGAAATAAATAGAAATTTAGGTTCTAAACTTGGAGATTGGCATATTCTTATTGAAACTGAGGAATGGAAAAGGAAACTCAGTGGCTTACATATTTGTAAGGAAGGAACAGGAAGAATGAAAAGGAGTGCGAAAGGAAGGAAGGCCAAGGAGAAGAACAGAGAACAGAATTCAGAACTTAGACAACATTCAGAACAAAGTGAAGTCAAAGAAGATTGTTTCAAGACAAGACAATGTGACAAGTTTGACATGTCATATATACATCGAGAGGATGACAAATCAAAAAACTCATGGAGCAAAATTAATGAGGACAGAGATAGAAAATGTAATATATTTTCTGACTTTAAATTATTGATTGTTGAATGTGGTTTTCAAGATGAAGGACAAGCTACTCTTGGAGATATGTTTGCACTAATAAATATGAAGGAAGATGTCAATTCTAGAGCTACAAAAAGTTAGTTTTCTTTATGGAAACAAGAAGATGGGAGTAAGCAACGAGTTGACTTAGAAGCTTGGAATTTAGGAAGGAGAGTTGGCATAGCTCTTAAACAAGTTATTGCAGCCAGAGGACAATATACAGCTGAAAGGCTATATGTTCTTGTATTAAAAAATGCCCAATCTTATTTTGGGATTGGGAAGACTCTACTTAAGCTGTTTGATAGATGGATGATGACTACTACAAAGGTGATGGGTATAAAGAATTGTCTAAGTCAGCAAATCAAGGGAAGATGGAAGAATATATAGGACATCATAAATAAATTGGTTTACAGATAGAAGGAGATGCTGGTGGTCGAGTTAGAAATCAAAAGGAACAGTCAGGTACAAGACAAGAGAAAATACATGAAGATAGAGTTCAATTCTATTGATATAATGACAGGACAACAACAAATAGAGAAATAGAGGTTTATGTTGTTTGAGGAGGTGGTTATACATGGTATCAGCACCAAAACATTATGAAAAGGAGATGCTTATGAATGTAGAGCAAAAAGACACCCACAACACAAAGTTTGGCAACCAAGAGAAACAAAGGAGGCAGTAAATACACTTGTAGATGAAAAGGATCAGGTAACCAGTTGGGTAACGAATTCTAATGAAGTTTACAATAGAGGAAGCAGAAAGACTCATGAATAGGAGTCCATGGAAACTTTCAACTTTGGGAATCTGATGCAGGAGCATTCAGGCCTAGTCAGTAATGTGATAGCATGATCACATGTTGTGACTAGCAAGGGGTTGGAATGCAAGAGTTAATTAATTTTTATTTAAATATGTGAGAGTGTTTATTTATTGTAAAATATGAAAAAAGGGGCATAGTGGTTGATTGATTCTCCCTATGTGGATATCAGGCCAAGTTGTTAGATTTAATTCGTTTAACTAGAAAATGAGGAAACTAAAAGCTTGATTTAGTGGTTGTTTAGAAAAGAGTGGAAACTGAAGAGACTTTTTAGGAGAGTTTGACAGATTTCTAGTTCTGAACCAGAAATGGTTCATGAATCCATTTTTTGTATAGATTGTGATTTCCTTGTATAATTCAGGGGTTGGATAGGTTAGATAGGTAGATGTTTTGAGAGGAGTCAAATATTTTGGAGTATTTTTCAGCCTATGGGCAGATTTGTAAACAAAAGGCCATTGTAAAGAGGAATCGGGCCTGAGGAACAAAGATCCTATTCTGTAGTTATTCATTTGTATTTATATATATACAGTAATTAAGTAGGACTGTAGAAATGTGTGATTGAGTGTTGAATGATAGACCGAATGCATCAGAGGATTGCACAAATATATATATACATATATATATATATATATATATATATAATTATATTATATATATATATAGTTTATTATATGTATGGTTATATGTATATATATGTATATATATGATATATTATTATATGTTATATATATATATATATATATATTATATATATATATATATATAGTTATATAATAGGTTGTATATTATAATATTTATTATATTTAGTATAATATATATATTATGCATGGTGGATAGTGCGTGAACCAGAGAAGCTTAGTGTGACGAATACATAGAGAGGAATGTGCCAAGGAGGATTCTAATGGATTGTTTGAATCCATTAGAATGATCAAACCAAAGCTCGGGATGGATATAGCAACTAAAAATACTAAGATACCAAGCTTTGAAGAAAGCTGGAACCCACAGAAATGTTAAAGAAATGGCATAAACAGAACAGTAGAAAATTGAAGAAATGATGCACAGCAGTTGTTGGATCATTTAGATCAACGGCCAGGATTAATTCATGGCAGCGTAAGCCTTTTGAAAACATTAGAGTGAACCTTTGAAATGGAGTGATCGCAATACTGCGATTAAACGTGGACTGTCAGATCAAGATTTAGATCGATGGTCCAAATCTAATCGGAAATCGCATTATCGACGAGTTCGAGTGGCAGCGATTGGCCAATGCATATGTAATACGTTGATAGCAATAAGGTGATCGATGATTGGCGATCGGGAATTTGGCCTATCGGACGAGTGGGAAACTTACGGCGGACCCAATATATTTATGTGTGCTTGTATATAAATCTTAAGTTTTGGTTCTATGGAAATTGCGAAGATCGAAGTCGAAGGAATGTAAGTTATATATATTTGTGTTAAATACCCGCAATAGGGCCGATAGCGATCAACGATGAGGTACAACCTCGGGTTCTGTGCGGAGGTCGTACAAAAGGCAGAAACGATGTTTTGTGAGATTTCCTTTGTAGTTGAGTCATAAGGGATTTTAACGCGATATATGGTTTGTGTGGGTTTTATATATATTAACTAATGGTTTAAAATTGGAGGTTATGTGTATGCGGCCATTGGATAATGAGAGGCCTAACCAAGGTCTAGGAGGGTTTCTTAAGCTTGATAGAAGGATTTTGAAGAAAGACTTTAACCAAAGTCTTATACAAGGACTTGAGGGTTGATATAGTCCCGACAGGCTTTAAGGCGAGGTGATTAGGTTCCGTTACAAAGGAATTGTTTATAAGGGCTTAACCATTTATGCTTTAAAGTTTTGACTCCATAGAAGATTCAAACACCTAGGACAATTATTTTTATGCATTACATGCACACTGTGGGTATGTGCAGGGGTAACCCTGCACCAGAAAATTTCATTAACTTTGAAAATAGAGGATTTTATTAGGGAGTATAAAATTTCATTGATCTCTCACATGGAAGACTGGAACATAACCAAAAATGAATTTGTTGAAGAGACTAGAGAGATAGTTGAGAACTAACAGAGCTTATGAGCATTCATTTTAAAACTAGATAGTGGCCCGGCTAACCCCAATTAAACAAACCAACATTAGTAGAAACATAAACCAGAACCATGTACATTGTCAAGTAATGGGGTCAGAATCAAAGCCTACTGCTAAGATAGGGTATGTTGGAACTATTGGAGGTCGTGCTACTATCGATGGGATGACCATATGTTTTTCAAACCTTGCTAGCCTAAATTATGCTCAATCCTCTCCAATCTAATGTTATAGTCATTCAAGTTCCTATGCATGTGGTCCAAATACTGAAGCAAGTCTCGTCGGGATTCATGCAGAGTGCATCCTAGTAGGTATTTCATCTGCCAATGTAAATTTACTATCAGCATATATTAGTTAAGTATGTAGCTAGAATGTTCTATATCAAGGATATAGTCTATCCATTCTGCCATAACTGAAGAGACTGAGAGGGAATTTTTGTGGGTTGAAGCTTTCCCTCAGATCTGGCCACTTCTACCTGCACGTGAGTTAGGTTCTACTCCCTGTGTCTAGTTGTAAAACCCACTATCCTTTGGTGCAGTCAAGTATTACCTCTACAAGCTCACACCTTATAATAGGTCACCCCTCTTCTAACTCTAGCTCTCATTCAAGGCATAGTGGGGGCACCCATTATATATTGGGCCTCGTTCACCTCTTGTTGATGGGTGGACAAGGCTTCTTCCTCCGATATCCACCTCACTCTACCAAAAACTTGGGGATAATAAGTCTAATTTTCTATCAACGTGTCACTTTTTCCAACAAGGCATTGCTCCCCCAACAACACTGTAAGGTTCCAACTCCTACAAACTTTCTCCCCCAACCTCCTGTACCCTCACAACTCCACCCCTCACGCAGATTTGGACCCACTCTAACAATTTGCAAGAAATAGTTTTGTGACCATCCAGCTAGTGATACCACATTATGTTCAGTGAACCATCCCAAGACCAGAAGTGCCTAAAAAAGAACATACCACCAAAATACTAAGCTCCACAAATATCTTAGCCAATGCCTCTTGTCAACAAACAAGTTCTTATGAAAAACTAAGGCTCCCTAATGATCAAAAGAGATTAAATCTAGATAAGCTTCAAACTAAACATACCCATAACCATTCTCTACCCTAAAGCAGTAATTCAAGCCCACACAGGTTTGGGGGTCCCTTAATCCCTTCCATATTTTGTGCTACCTAACCATCTTATTTTGAGTAATAGGGAAACAAAATCTACCCATCCCCAGAGTCTGATTTAAGTGTCAAGAAACATACAAAGCAACTTCCAAATAGGGAAAGCAATAATCAGAACCAAAAGGGGAATTCTATGAAGAGTAAAGTTGTACCCTAAGGATAGAAATAAGCTCACCTCCTAGAGAACCAAATTTTGTTGATGTACAACAATCTTGGTTGCACTATTTCCTCTCAAGAGCTTTGCAATATCTGCTTCCAACACATAAAGTCACATTTACCAAATTATTTCTGCTACCCTGAATTGGTAATTCCCTAGAATTCAACTTCGAACTTACAATTGTAGCGTTCCTCCCCTTTCTATGCGAGGAGGAGAGTGCCTTCTCCTAAGAAATAAATTGTTGATAATTCAGTTTCCTAAAGTTATGATTCTTTGCCACCCTTTGTACCTATATAACACCTTGTCAAGCTCATGACATTGTGATCAAATGAATATTGGCATTATTTCCTTAATTACCACCCTTATGATCACGTGTATGTAGTTTCCACAAATATTATCCCATCATTTGATCATCTACTAGATCGAGAGGGAGTTATTATCTCTCATGATTGTATTACACTTGTCAAAGGCATGGTGCCACATACCTTGACTTATTGGTTTGGTGGCGAGGTAGCACCCCACCCCCACTTCATTCATCACCCATTCGAGGTGAAAATTATTACAATTAAAATTAAATTTAAATTAAATTGTTTTTCTAATTTAAAAAAAATAAATAAATTAAAATAATAATAATAATATTGTTATAAAAATAATATTATATTTTTATTAAAAAATAGAATATAATTAATATATATAAAATTTTGAAAATCACTAATATAGAAATTTTTTGGAGATTGTAAGTTTTAAGATAATAGTAACTTGATTTATTTTTTCACTTAAAAAGAAGAGATATATGAGGACACACTTGAATTTAATTTAATTTTTGGAGTGTGATATTATGGTCATTAATTCTACACCCACCTTGAAAAAAAAAAATAAATAAAAAAAAAAAAAATTATTAATTATATATATATATATAATATATATATATATATATACTATTCATTCAATTTGGCTTCATACAACAATAGCAATGCTAAAACTTGTAATTAATCATAAAACATGTCAATACAAAATAATAATGTAATTTTCAATTTCTTAATGCAAGTTTGATACAACAATAACAATGCTAAAACTCGTAACCAATCATAAACTAACATATCCTGAAGCAAGGGAAGGAAATATGGAAAAGGGGTTAAATGTAAATTAATGTAAATGTATTGAATGTAAAATTAATAGTTTATTTAAAACGAGAGTTCATTAAATTTTGATTAATGTAAATATATTGAATGTAAAATTAACAGTTTATTTAAAACAAGTGTTAAAGGTCAGTTTACCCACTGAAGTTAGAAATTGTGCTCTAGAAAAAATTACATAAAACATTATAACATGCATTAGCCAATGCTAAATTAACAATGGTTAATAGGCAAGTGTTGCAAGGCAACTTAGTCCCTGCCATTGAAGTCAGAAAATATGCTCTAGAAAAAATTGCATAAAACATTATAACTTGCATTAGTCAATGCTAAATTAACAATGGTTAATAGGAAAGTGTTGCAAGGTAGCTTAGTGTCTGCGTAGAAAAAAATGCATAAAATAGTATAACTTGCATTAGTCAATGCTAAATTAACAATGGTTAACAAGCAAGTGTTCCAAGGCAACTTAGTGTCTACCATTGGAGTTAGAAATTATGCTCTAGAAAAAATTGCATAGAACATTATAACTTGCATTAGTCACTGTTAAATTAACAGTGGTTAATAGGAAAACCTAATGTTATAGTCTTGCTTTGGAATGAACTAATAAGTTGAGATTTCTACAAATTTATAATTTTACTCCTACATAAATAACCCTGTGAAATAAGTATATTTATTTGCATTGTATTCCTATCTATGTTTTATGCAAAGACTTGCTTAAATTATGGTGGGAAGTAAGTGTTGGCATTATGATGCATTTGTTGTACTTGATGGCAACCCACTCATAGAAGATCATCTCACTTAGTTATAACTAGATGAATCTTCAAGAAGAGATATCAGATGTGACTGAATGCCTGGGGTGTAGGACAGCTCAAAGGAATCAGATGATAGTTCTACGTGTGACAAGTTAGCTTTGCCATCAAGTCCAAAGGGGGAGATTGTTGGCATTATCAGACAAGTGTTGTCCTTGATGGCAAATCATCTCAGATGATAAATTATAGTGCAGCAAAGTTCACACACTTTCATGAAGATAAAATTTTATTTCATGTAAAGAAAAGTTCACACACTTTTATGCGGAGAAAAGTTCATTTCATGTGGAGAAAATTTCACACACTTTTATGCGGAGAAAAGTTTATTTCATGTGGAGAAATGTTCACGCACTTTTATGCGGAGAAACGTTTATTTCATGTAGAAAAAGTTCACGCACTTTTATGTGGAGAAAAAGTTTATTTCATGTGGAGAAAAGTTCACTCACTTTTATGCGGAGAAAAGTTTATTTCATGTAGGAAAAAGTTCACGCACTTTTATGTGGAGAAAAAGTTTATTTCATGTGGAGAAAATTTCACGCACTTTTATGTGGAGAA
>APFE030643587.1:0-10654 GCA_000404065.3 Pinus taeda
CATTAAACTGTGGGAATTGAGGGTTAAACAAACCCATGCTAGTGCTTGTGCTAGCCATTCCTTGCATTCTCAGCTATGCTTCTAAATCCTTGACTGTATGTCTTAAAACAACTGACTGCTGCAACCAAAAGACTTCTCTCTTCAGCTTCTTTGTCACCTACAAAGAGCCTAAGCCTGCTCTGATACCACTGTTGGATATATTTTTTTTTTTTTGCTTCTATGTTTGTGATGGATAAATACCAAAACCATAAAATATAAAACACAGAGGCTATGCTCTGTTTCCTTTACACCAGGATCTTTTACACAGAGAAGTCTTTTAAAAACAATTGCACAGGACTGAGTATTTCACCACCATAAAATTTCATTCATTAAACAAAATACTGAGACATATTCATCCTCTTTCACTCAGAGGGATTCACCAAAACATTTACTCTGCCTCCTATGAAATTTTACACCACTGTGTGTAAATATTTCATTTACATTTACTGCTGTATGAAAACAAAATTACTGGGAGTTACATATTTACCTTTTCACCTGTGTGAAACAACTCATGGATTTGGAAACAAAACAAGCTACTGATTTTCATTTACTTCTCCTCTTCTCCTGCACTGCTGTGCAATTTTACTTCTTACATTATCAAGACAACATTTTTACTCTGCTACAAAAAGTCCCTTTTACATTACAGACCCAAAGTATTTATGCACTTCTGTGCATTCCTTGCAATACAAAATTCACCTCTCTGTGTTTTTACATTCGCTGCTGCGAATTTACATTTTCCTTCCCAGGTGCTGCGGACCCCTGTCTTCTTTTCTGCCGAGAACTAAAAAAAATTTGATACTTCCCGTATGCAATTACATAATACTAGTTATAATCCCCGTGGGTTTTCCTTTTTTTTTACATAACAAAAACATTAGGTCAACGCTATATTAAAAACATATATAAAAAAAACTTACGAAATAGTTTCGGCCCATACTCCGTGTTAACTCGCCGTAAATGAAACATTTAAGACTTTTACCAAAAACTATATCAGTGTATTAATTTAGGGTATGGGATATGGTCCACGCATCATTGATTTCGACTGACCCACATGTACTTTGCACAGGTTTAAACGACAGTACTTTCCCGGAGATCAAACGGCAAACATAGAAGCAAAAAAAAAAAAAAATATCCAACACTCGGAACAACTTCTTCAAGGCCGTTAGCGCAGCTTGAGTAGACTGCTGATGATGATTCTTAATCGTTGATGACTCTATGTTGACAAAAATTCATAGCTAACTTTAGCGACCAGGCTCAAGCTTTTCCCTGCAACTCGAGGGAAATTTCTTTGATGAATTCCCACAACCCTATTCTTTGATCGACATGAAAATGTCAAGCAGTTTCACGGTTCACCTCCTTGCACGAATTCTTAACCTACACCCACCGCAGGAATGGATCGACTCTTCCGTGACCTATATGCTCTCCACTCTTTCTAGATCAACTCTTCCCTTAATGACCTGCTTTTCTACCATGTTAATTTTACAGGTAGAAACATGTATGAAGGTAAACTAGAAAATGAATGGGGCTTAGCTTGCCCTTATAATCATTAATATAGAAATGAACAACACAGTTTGACGTTGTCAAACACTAACAATAATTTAACTAATTTCTAACAGATTTCTATCTAACCATTAAATAGAGAAACCAAATGATCACCCAGAATTGGTCAAACAAGCGAGAGAAACCAACTAATCACCCAGACTTGGTTAAACAAGTGAGATTTCATTTTAATAGTTTCATTCATAGCTATGCATTCCAGATCTAGATTTAGTTATAGTGGCATGTCCGTTGTTAAAGTAGGGCAAGAATAGTACTACAAAACCTGCAACTCTCAGAATTACCATAACCCTGCCACTTTATAAATCATTGAGCTAAATTACAGTGCTTGATTAAGTTATGTAACATATTGCTGTAATGCACACACCCTGGGAGATGAAAATAATTTGTGATTCCAAAGTTGTACGATAAATGATAGAAAAACTGACCTAATTTTGACTGTCACATGATTTCATCCTTTGCACATGTCCTAACAAGATGTTAGTTTCATCCTTTGCACGATGTTGCAAGGAAATTTTGAACCAGAATTATATTTCCCAATGTCTCCTATGTGAATTCAAATTCAATTTTGAGTAGCACGTTTCTTCTGCAGTTCCACATTCATCTTTTGCAAGAACGTCTAATTCAAAGCCATACATAAATACATTAAGATAGAGCAATATGAGAATATCATACCCAAGTTTAATAAAGGGTATTCTCAAACCTACTAAACACCTCCAGAATTCAAAGCAATTGGGCTTACATAACTTACTGCAACACCGTAGTTATTCATGCATTGATGTTGAACTGTAGTTGAATTGGGCCTTCTATTCCTTACTTAGCAGGACACTACTTGGACTATTCAAAAGTGATTTTTTGAAGCACGACTATTAGCAGTTTAACCATATCACTGAACTTACACAAAGAAACCTTACAATTTAACTTTAATATTTTCCAACTACATAAAAAATAAAATCCTAAATTTCCAGATTTTGATAACAATAATTTACATATCGATGTCAAACTTTATGTAGCTTTCACACCAATGATCAGAAGACCTTTTGGTCCGCCCCACATACTAGGTAGTGATTGCTGGGATGAAATCTGATCCCAGTGGGAGCCTAAGAAAGCCTGTAAAGGGAAAGAAAAATCACAAATTTGTGTGCCTAGAATACCTTGATATAATAAAAAACATGATTGCAATATTTTTGCATTGTGAGAATGATCAACATGCTACACTGTCTTTTGGTACAAATTTGGTAAAAAGCTCAACAGTGTGGCCCGAAATTTCCTCAAATATATGTTCTTTGTCTTCCATATTCCAAACAAGAAAGCACTATTAGTAATCAGAAATCTGCATGAGGCCATTGACTTATGCCAAATTAGCCAAAAAGGGGTTGAGGTGTGAGCATTGCTTTCTTGCATGCTCAGGAATCAACTTTTGAAGAATCTTAGGAGTATCTCCCTTAATTTATGCAAGAAAGTTCTAGCATAATTTAATAAAAACAATACTATTGATAAGACAATCATGGAAAACCAACATCAAGCCAAAAACAATAGAAGCATCATGTTCTTACCGTGTGGTTTGAAGTTGAAAAAAAGGGGTAGAGGGCAGCCATTGGGCAAGCGAGCATTGCGATCTTGAAACTCATTGAAGAAATGGTTTATACAAGATTCAAGCTGCGATAGAGTAATTGAATTGCCATGTCTCAATAAAAAAAATATGGAAAACAAAATAATATGAAAGATGGTACAAAATAAAAAATTAAATCCATGCTATAAAATCTCATTACTTACAACAGTGCAACGAAGGTTTGGGGAGTACTAAAGAAGTCTAGAAACTAGATCTACAACTTTTGGAGGTGTGTACTTGTGGAAATCTGAGAAAACAAGTCTGTCAATTTGTAAACTTACTGAGAAAATGGAAGTTATGAAATATTTAATGAAAGTGAATACAAATGAATGAACCTTGTGCCAAGGGTGAGCCTTAATTTTTCAAAATCCAAACTCATTATAATTAGGATTCATACATTTGACTTCCTCACGAGTTGGAGTTCCAAGGATATACAACCATAAAGATACAAAAATATTGTATAAGCCTCAATAATCTCCAGTTTTCTGTCATGTACAACCCTAACATTAACCAGAAATATAAATACTTTTTACCTTGACAAACTCTCCTAGCTGACCTATTGCAGTCTTGCCTGGAAATAATAGTTGGACAAAATTATGAAACACTACATGTAGTCACGATGTCATTGGGAATATTACAAACTACAAACTCGGTATTGATGTCTTATCTGCAGAGGCAAGAGTGTACTCTCACACTGAAAACTAGCTTACCTGACAAAGAAGTAGCTCAACCAAGACACAACCCATGGACCAGATATCAATAGAAGAAGTATACTTAATGGCTCCAAATATAAGGCCAGAAGCTTATAATAACGGGAGAAAATTTATGATATATTTGGTTCACCTTTTACCTGATAAGAAGAGCATTAGCATATACATATATACATACATACAAAGAAATGAATTTCTACATTAAATAGACTCATACATAAAACCTTACATCCCAAAGTCCTTTGAACACAATCTAGTATTCTAAACATCACACATTTCATAGAACATTAAACACTACCATCAAATAATTTAAACCGATTCAGGAATCTACTAGTTACACTTCACCAACAACTCACCAGAGCTTTTGCACTTCCAAAATCACAAAACTTTAGCTAATGATTGTGAGGATTGACCTGTTCAAAATATCATTTTAGAAATATTTGACAAGCTCATTGGGGTACAAAGACCATGCTACTCATGAACAATAGGGTTCGTTAATTGTATAGAAAACAACCCCTCTTTCCAACCACAAATTTGACTAGAATCCAATAGGAATTTCAGGCACAGTCAAAGTTCTCTATGGTGGAATGATTCCATTGGTTTGTTTTGCCCAATTTTAAATTAAACCAGATCATCTGAAATAGTCAAAGTTCCAGATCAATCAACACTCTGACTGAATTGTACATCAGACTTCGACAAGGGAGTGACATTTGCTATATGTTTAGGCAGCTCCTATAAACAACCATTTATCACTAAAGTCCAAGGCCATTTATGAACAACCAATTATCACTAACAATTGGCATAAATCAAATTTTAAATTATTTTGTGCCTATACACCAACATACAAAGTTTCAATGAGGAACTAAACAAAGGGAAAAAGTAAAAGTGGTTGCAACATGAAAGTAATGGTATGGTCACATACCAAAAGATTTTGAGGTTTCACATCTCTATGGCATACCCCAATAGCATGAATATAGGCTAATGACTTGCAAATATGGCACCCAACATTTTTGCATAAATAATTTAAGGTAGGAAAAACATCAATAGCTCAATCTACTAAGCAAAGACCAAAAAGCAATAACTATAGAATCATTTATTAAAATTTTGAAAGATACTAGGAGCTACAAAATATAGAAAATCAAAATGCATATCCTACCTTAAAAACAAGAATCGTCTAACGTGTTATGTATATAATTTTACATAGATCAAGGGGATTCTCTGATTCATCCTACTATAATGTTTTGGTATCCGATAATCAGTCTCTAGGACATACTCCAATACCAAGTTAAGGTACAGTTCATCCTTATTAGTAGTAGAAAAGAAAAAATGCTTCAAAGAAACAACATTTGGGTGATCCAGAATGTGCATTGTCTACAACTATCTGTTTCTGTACCATCTATCCTGCAAAACCTTTTTAATAGCTACAATTTCCCTCGTCTCTAAGCATTTCACATGTACACTTAAAAATTAGCTTGCCCTTATCATCATTAATATAGAAATAAATATCATAGTTTGACGTTGTCAAACACTAACATCAATTTAACTAATTTATAACATATTTATATCTAACCATTAAATAGAGAAACCAACTAATCACCTAGAATTGGTCAAACAAGTGAGAGAAACCAACTAATCACCTAGAATTGGTCAAACAAGTGAGAGAAATCAATTAAGCACCTAGACTTGGTCAAACAAGTGAGATTTCATTTTAACAGTTTCATCCATAGTTATGCATTCCAGATCCAGATTTAGTTATAGTGGCATGTATGTTGTTAAAGTAGGGCAAGAATACAAATCCTGCAACTCTCAGAATTACCATAACCCTGCCATTTTATAAATCACTGAGCTGATCTGCAATGCTTGATTCAATTATGTAACATACTTTTGTAATGCAAACACCCTGGGAGATGAAAATAATTTGTGATTCCAAAGTTGAACGATAAATGATAGAAAAATTGACCTAATTTTGACTGTCACATGATTTCATCCTTTGCACATGTCCTGACATGATGTTAGTTTCATCCTTTGCGCTTGTCCTAAAAGATGTTGCAAGGAAATTTTGAACCATAATTATATTTCCCAATGTCTCCTATGTGAATTCAAATTCAACTTTGACTAGCACATCTCTTCTGCAAGTCCACGTTAATATTTTGCTAGAACGTCTAATTCAAAGCCATAGACAAATACCTTAAGATAGAGCAATACGAGAATATCATACCCAAGGCTAGTAAAGGGTATTCTCAAACCTACTAAACACCTCAAGTATTCAAAACAATTGGGCTTACATAACTTTCTGCAACACCATGGTTATTCATGCATTGATGTTGAACTAAAGTTGAATTGGGCCTTCTATTCCTGACTTAGCAAGACACTACTTGGATCGTTGAAAAGTGATTTTTTGAAGCACGACTATTAGAAGTTTGACCATATCACTGAACTTCCACAAAGAAACCTTACTATCTAGCCTTAATATTTTCCAACTGCATAAAAAATAAAATCTTGAATTTCCAGATTTTGATAAAAGTAGTTTACATATCGATGTCAAACTTTATGTATCTTTCACACTAATGATTAGAAGACCTTTTGGTCCACTCCACATACTGGGTAGTGATAGTTGGGGATGAAACTGGATCCTAGTGGGAGCCTAAGAGAGCCTATAAAGAGCAAGGAAAATCACAAAACAATGTGCCTAGAATACCTTACTTGATATAATATAGAAACACAATTGTAGGATTTCGACATAGTGAGAATGATCAACATGCTACACTATCTTTTGGTACAAATTTGGTAAAATGCTCAATAGAGTGGCCTGAAATTTCATCAAGTATATGTTCTTTATCTTCCATATTCCAAAAAAGAACACACTATTAGCAATAAGAAATATGCATGAGGTCATCAACTTATGCCAAATTAGCCAAAAAGGGGTTGAGGTGCGAGCATTGTTTTCTTGTAAGCTTAGGAATCAACTTCTGAAGAATCTCAGGAGTAGCTCCCTTAATTTATGCAAGAAAGTTCTATCATAATTTAATAAAAATAATACCATTGATAAGACAATCATGGAAAAACCAATGTCAAGCCAAAAACAATAGAAGCATCATGTTCTTACGCTGCGGTTTGAAGTTGAACAGAAGGGGTAGAGGATGGCCATTGGGCCAGCGAGCATTGGGATCTCGAAGCTCATCGAAGAAAGGGTTTATACAAGATTCAAGCTGCAATAGAGTAATTGGATTACCATGTCTCAATAAAGAAACATGGAAAACAAAATAATATGAAATATGGTACAAAATAAAAACTTAAATCCATGTTATAAAATCTCATTACTTACAACAATGCAACAAAGGTTTGGGGAATACTGAAGAAGTCTGGAAACTAGATCTATAACTTTTGGAGGTGTGTGCTTGTGGAAAATATGAGAAAACAAGTCTATCAATTTGTAAACTTACTGAGAAAAGGGAAGTTATCAAATATTTAATGAAAATGAAGACAAGTGAATGAATATTATGCCAAGGGTGAGCCTTAATTTGTGGAAATCTAGACTCATTATAATTAGGATTCATACATTTGACTTCCTCACTAGTTGGAGTTCCAAGGATTTATAGCCATAAAGACACAAAGACATTGTATAAGCCTCAATAATGTCCAATTTTCTATCATGTACGACTCTAATTTTGTACCGTCTATCCTGGAAATGTTAGTTTGACAACGAATTAGTAATTTTGGGTAAAATGTAATTAGTCAGTTTTATACCGAAATGTCAGTTATGTAACGGAGGCCAATGATATAAAACTAGTGAATGCCCATGAAATGTATATGAGGAGAATCATTGTTGAATAATAAATTCCAATCCCTTGCCCCATGGATGTTTCCTTAACACCTTGTCGAGGTTTTACCACGTAAATCCTGAGTATCTATTTGTGGGTGTGAATTCAGTTTCTTTTCTTGGTCAATGTATAACCGATTGTGTTTAGTTTCTTTTCTTCATTATTTACCATATTGATACAACAATTGGTATCAGAGCGAGTTGGAGGCGAATGTTTGTGGAAAAAAAGAGCTGCGTAAAACCGTCGAAGAAGGAAGCCACAACTGGCAACATCTGTTGAGAAAGTAGCGTATCTTGTCCCTGTCCAGAGTCCCGTGGAGCTGTAGTTGTTGCTGGCTTACAAACCGTCGAGGGCTACGGTGGAGTTGAAATGGACTGCGTACTGGCCGGTGGTGTTGGGGCGTGTTTTTTTTCTCTAGAAGAGCTGCATGCTATCCAGCCTTGTGTGCAGCGTAAAACCCTGCATGTTGTGCATGAACTGCCTGCGTGCTAGCAGCCTGTCATCCGTGTGAAGAGGAGTGCTGCGTGGGCTATTATCTGCAAGGAAATCTTCAGAGCTGCTACTGTCTGCATGAGTGCAAGCCGTGTTATTGTGTGCTGCTAGAGAGCCGCTGCCTAGGAGACCTGCTGCGTGAAGGCATGTCTGTCATCTGTGTGAAGGGTTGTTGTGTGCTGCCAGAGAGCCGTTGCCCAGGAGACCGCTGCCTAGTCTAGTAGGAGCAGAGTACGAGCTGTTGTACAGTGGAAGAGGAAAAACCTCTGTTCTACGTGTTGGTTGGATCCGTGTTGGCTGCCAGAACCTGTTCGGAAGAGGAAAAACCTCTAGTCTGCGTGTTGGCTGCCAACACGGATCTAGCCAACACGTAGAACAGAGGTTTTTCCTCTTCCGCTAGAAAGTAGCTCGTACTCTGCTCCTACTAGACTAGGTAGCGTCTCTTCGGCAACGGCTCTCTGGCAGCACGCAACAACCCTTCACACAGATGGCAGACAGGCCTTCATGCAGCAGGTCTCCTGGGCAGCGGCTCTCTGGCAGCACGCAATAACACAGCTTGCACTCATGCAGACGGTAGCCTCTGTTCTGCGTGTTGGCTGCCAGAACTTGTTCGGCAAATCTGGGTTTTTTTTTTTTTTGAAAGAAATTTTGTCTCAGAAATTTTTTTCAGAAAGCTATGAAAATAAAGTTTTTTAGATTCTAAAAATAAAGGGTCGATGTGAGTAAATTGAAGGAAAGATTTCATTTTGAATTGAAGAAAAACAAAGGGTGAAAGGAAACAAAGGATTTGAAATTAAAGATCTGTTGAATTGGGGAATTATTTATTTTTTAAAAGTTTTCTTTGAGAAAGACAACCAAAATTATATATATAATTCCTAGAAAGACTGAAACCCTAGGAAGGAGGAAAAATGGCCAAGATGTCGAATGCAAAATTCGAGGTGGAGAAATTCACTGGAAAGAGCAATTTTTCTCTTTGGAAACTGAAGCTTAGGGATCTGCTTGTGCAACAAGGGTTGCACAAGGTATTGGATGGGGCAACTAAGAAACCTGAAACCATGACTACTTCAGACTGGGAGGACTTGGATGCCCGAGTTCTCCGTACCATCCAATTATGCCTAGCGATGAAGTTCTCTTCAATATTGTTGAAGAGACTACAGCTTTAGGATTGTGGGAAAAACTTGAAAAACTCTATATGAAAAAGTCATTAACCAACATAATTTATTTGAAAAGACAGTTATACAGTCTTCAAATGAAAGAAGGTTCAAACATTGCAAAACATTTGAATGTTTTTAATACACTAATATGTCAATTAACAGATATGGAAGTTAAAATACAGGAAGAAGATAAAGCCATAACCCTGTTTTGTTCTCTGCCTGAATCATGGGATCACTTCATAACTTCAATCAGCTTGAGTACTTCTGATTCTTTGAAGTTTGAATCAGTCGTGGGAGCTCTCCTGTCTGAAGAAGTACGAAGGAAATCCAACACTGAAATAGCTACATCAAAAGCCATGGTAGCTAGAGGACGCTCAAAGGAAAGAGGAGAAAAACCAAGGGGGGTCTTCCAGATCGAAATCGAAGGGAAAGAAGTGCAAGGAAAAATGTTGGAACTGCAATAAAATTGGACACTTGAAGAAGGACTGCTGGAAACGAAAGGAATCCGAAAACCCGAAGAAGGAAGCGAATCAGGTCGATTCAGGTATGATATATGAAGTTTTATCTGCTGAAGAATTATGTATGATAGATGAAACTTCACCTGAGTGTAATGTCTCTCAGGGTTTAGATAGTTGGCTGTTAGACTCTGCTGCTTCGCATCACATGTGCCCACATAGAAATTGGTTTACTTCGTATAAAAGTGTAAACGGTAGTTCTGTGTTTATGGGTAATAATGTGTCATGTCAGACTGTTGGGATGGGAGATATCAGGATTAAGATGTATGATAACACAGTTAGAACGTTAACTAGTGTTAGACATGTACCTGATTTGAAGAAAAAATTGATTTCTTTGGGAATGTTGGATTCAGATGGTTATAAATTTACATGTCAGGATGGCGTCTTGAAAGTCTTTAAAGGAGCCCTTGTGGTTATGAAGGCAAAAAAGGTCGGAAATCTTTACAAGTTAAAAGGAAGTACTCAAATCAGTGAAGCAGCGGTTGCGTCATAAAAGGAAGAAGCAGGTACTCGTCTATGGCATCAGCGATTGGGTCATATGAGCGAGAAAGGTCTTCAGATACTGATGAAATGTAAATCTCTTCCCAGTCTGAAATCCTTGAAGTTATATTTCTGTAAACATTGTGTGTATGGAAAATAGTGTAAACAGAGATTTAAAGTTGGAAATCATAATAGTAAAGATGTTTTAGACTATATTCATTCTGATCTATGGGGGCCATCCCCTGTTGTGTCATATGGAGGTGCACTATATTTTTTA
>APFE030643591.1:7180-72880 GCA_000404065.3 Pinus taeda
TGCTTTCTTGCTCTTTCTTTGCCTTCTTGCTCCAAGAATCCAAGTATGCCACACCCTCCAAGAGTGTTCCAAGAAAACTCTAAGTCTCCAAGAGTATGAGAGAGAGAGAGAGAATAATGAGAGAGTTCCAACACTGAATTGACAAAAAGTTGATCCTCATAAGAATTTTTATGGGTGAGGTCTTTATTTTATTTATTTTCCATAATTTTCCTTCATTTTCCTTGTCACATGCAACCTGTGACCTTTCACCTCCTTTTTCTCCTAATTTCCATTATTTTCATAAATAAATGTGCAAAAAATGCCTTTTTGCCTTTTAATGCCTTAACCATTGCTTTTGCCAATTTCCGTAGCCATAAACAATGAAATGAACACTCTCTAGGATGTCCTGCCCAACATTCAGCTTGGAATAAGTGTCCCATTCATCCGTGATTATTGTTTTTAACTTATATTACATGGAATTTTCACCAGGGCTGTTACAGAACCCTTCCCCTTGGGAGACACCGTCCTCGGTGTTCAATCACACATATACCCCAACAACTTGCTGAAAGAAGACATACCGCTCATGGAGCTTTATAACACAACTCGATGCAGTATGTTGTCGCACAAAGTGTCTAGGCACCGTGACAATGCTCAGAGTAAGGGCTGTCACTCTAATCCTTACTCACTTCGTTTAGACTCTCTCCTAGATGAGTCAAGGGGGGTAGTCCCTAAGGTGAATGAATGAGGATAGTCTGTGGAACACAGGCTCTAGGAGACTTAAGGTTGAACAACTTGATGGATGTAGACAAGTCCTGGTTAACTGAGATGAATAGATCAAACAAATAAGACACAACCACAAGATATAAATGATTATAGACCAATGCCTTTATATTCAATTAACCATAGACTAAATAAAATCAAATTATCCAGAGCAATTTATAAATGTTTCGAAAGTGACGATCATGAATGATTAAATGTAAATGCCCAAAACTTTATCATGCAAAATTTTCTAGCAATTAAATCCCATGAAGAATTATGTAACTTAAGTACTAAGCAGTGATTCTAGATTTGAAATTTTTTTCTTCAATAACCCAGATCTAGAAAAAATTATCTTTCTCCTATAGTCAATGATTTTAAAACATTAATTGCACTTGACAATAGAGAAATCACTACCACAAAATTTAAAATTTTACACTTAATGCAAAAGACACTAAGGGACTTTAGATTAGAATTTTAATTATCCCTTAGGTAAGTTTAATGTGCTAAGTTTATGAAGCAAATTTAATGTGGCAATTAAATTTTTAAGTGTGACCAAAAATAAAAATCAAAAGTACTTAATTAAATTCAAATTTTTATGGGCCGTAGGCCACATTAAAATTAAAATTTTTTAAATGTGAGGGCACAAATTCCCCTTTTGATTTATTTCATTCAATTTCAAAGTCACCATATATATATATATTTTATTTATTTTAGACTTTTTAATGTTTTCTAAATATTTTTTTAAATGAAAAAAACGAAAAAAATCAAAACACAAAGTCACAAGTAAAAAATAAAAATGAAAAAGTGTAAAAAATAAAATTAAACCCAACAATTTGAAAAGTAAATCAAATGAAATCGAATTTTATAAACCCAAACCTAACTCATGCACAAAAATAAAACAAAATGAGGCAAAAAAAAGTCGAATGTTTGTTGTGTGTGTAGTGCAGGTCGAGGGCACAGCGGCGACGACAAGAGGAGCTTCGATGAGCATCGAGCAAGGATACGCAGGTCTTGGCAGTGGGTTGAGAGGGAGTAGGCAGCCAAGAGGGAAGAGCTGCAGGTTTGCAGGGATAGAGGAGAAGCGACAGGGAAGGAGTTTGCGGATGGAGGAGCTCGCTGAGAAAGAGACGCAGGTTAGCGAGTTGGGTTAAGGGAGCAGCGATGCAGATGGATAGGGAGGAAGGAGCCATGGGTTAGGGGATGAAGGCACAAGAAACAAGGGGATGCGGGCAATGGTGAAGGATCGAGGGCGAGGAGAGAAGGAGCAATGACAGGCATGAGCATGCTGAGGAAAAACGCAATCAAAACGAAGACTACGATTTGGTGGAGAGCGTTTGGAACTTGATTTGCAAGGGCAGTAGATAGAGGATGGTAGAGGATGGGGGAAAAATTCGAAATTTTCTGCAGCAAGAAAGATAAAAAACCCTAAGCAACAATCCTAAGCAGTGAATAGTAGCCTCAGAAAACCCAAAATAAACCCTGAAAAAAATGAATTTCACACCAATATATTTTTATACTTTAGATTTGGCATTGAAATCCTTATAAAAATTTCCAGATCTACAAAATTTTAAAACCCTTGGACTGCAAAAAAGCTGAATAATAATATCCCTGCAAAGTGATATTGAGGCCAGATCTTACCCTCGAAGGCCTAGATTTGACTTCAAACAAAAATCTTCCTTCAGATCTACAGCGACAAATGACAATAACACCCAGAAATGATATATACAATGATGAAATTAAAAAAAACCAAAAACCTAGTTAAATTACAATAATTACAAGCTAAAGGCTCTAAGTAGCCAGATCTATCATTATGCTACACAAAAATTAAAAGATTCTTTAATTTTAAAAGGAGGTGCTAACTTGAAACCCTTCGTGCATCACCAACAAAAATCTTATGATAAGCCCGAAGCTAATTTAGTTGGGCTCTTCAGAAAATACGGATTGGGAGTTGGCTGGTTCAACTGAAAACTTCCCCTAACGCTCAATGAACTAAATCAAGATTTTCCTGTAAAACTCGATCCAGCAATTAAAAATAGAGCAAGAAAATAATAATAAAACTTAGACAAATAGAGATACTTACTATTATGTTCAAAATTTAAATTATTATTCAAACTCCAGTGACTGAGCAAGATAACTGTACTCAAATCACTCTTCTGAAGCTATCATCAATGGCTTTAGAAAAAATTATGCATGAAAATAACACATCTTACAGTATTCCCATGAAGAGTAACAGTAGTAGAATTTAACCCCAAAGTCTTTTTCTATTATCTAAAAAAAAGATTACACCAGAGCTTCTTGTTAAGCACGCGGCTCAAAGATCGGATAGATTAGCTCACAAATGACTTCCTATTTAAAGATAAATCCTCCAACGGCTAGTTCAAGTGATCCTCGTCAAAACAATCTTGACTGTTGATGAAGATTAAAATTTCTTTTAATCTCATTTGCCGAAATATTGAAATATTTGGGAAAATTCGAAATTTTTAATTAAATGCATTTAAAAAGATCAAAAATAGAATTTTTGAGTTAATTTCCCAAGGAATTTGACTTTGACTTAACCCCTAGGGATCAAAGGTTTAAAACTTATCAAAATAATTAATTTACCTTAGTCCCTAGACCTCTTAAAATTTAATTTTTTAGGATCGACGAATTTTGCTTTTTGGAAAATTTAAACTTACCTAGGACCTAGAATTAATCAAATTTCTCGCTTGGGATTTTAATTAACTTTTGGCCAAAAAATTTAATTAATTAATCTATGAGGGGATAAGTTATTTTTCCAACCCTTGAGACACTTTACATCATGATTTTCACATTTTTTTACATCATAAGGGGGAAAACCCATTTGTAAAAGACCCTCACAGACTACCCGTTTCTGCAACACAAATATAATCTAGTAGACCAAGTAATTTGTAATAAGAGACCCTAACCAAATAGTTAGGATTATTCTCAAATTACTTTTACATAGACTTGATCTAGAACCCAGCGACAAAATCCATTCCAGCTTTGGGGTAAGACTGGAGGGAAAAACTCTGCTGACCATCCAAAAATGAATCGGTGAAATGAAAAACCTCCTAAAATGGAGATCGTTACTAGAAAGGTAGGTTTACCTAGGTTGTTACATACATGATACAGTTCTGCTGAGATTATTTACATCATATACATGCAGAATGGGTTTAGATTATAACATGGTGATCAGGCTGATGATGATAACTGGATGACACAGACACATTGATCAGGCGCTATCCTTTTTGCAAAAAAAGGGGGTGTATTGCTATGGGTCGTTGACACATAGTGGTCAACACAGTATTTACGATGAAAGATCTGCACAAGACATAACATCATGACAACATGACAACATACCACATAGTATAGCTTTATAACACAACTCGTTACAGTATTTACATCCATATACAGGTATACATATAGCAACGTCATCAAAATATTTAGATATACCCAAAACATATGCCAAATCATATATCAAAACATATACTAAGCACCATATCTAAGCATATATCAAAACATCATATAGCATATAACAACCATCATAAAGCATATATCAAACCACCATAAGCAAATACCAAACCACCATAAAGCATATACCAAACCACCATATCAAGTTGCTTTGCCTCAGCTAACAAACAAGGAAGGATACATGGCCCACATCTGATCCGCCATCTCCCATGTAGATTCATTGGGCCCAAAGTGTTTCCATTTCACTTTAACTTGCTCGATTGCTCGGTTCTGGAGCATGAGCACCTTTTTCTGCAATTTACACTGAGGCTCCGACTGGAATTCTCCATCTAGTTCCACCTGCAATACAAATCAGTTAATCATATGATCAACATCCTTAACATACTTCTTAAGCAAAGATACATGGAAAACATCATGGACTTTCACTGTCAAAGGCAGTGCAAGTCGATAAGCTATTGGCCTAATCCTCTTAATGATGCTAAAGGGTCCACAAAACTGTGGTGGCACATGAGCCAATTCGCAAGGAGCTTTTCTTCGGTTTGATGCGCAAGTACACCTGTTCCCCAACCTAGAACTCCTTGAACAACTTGTTCCTATCTGCATAACTCTTCTGCCTATCTAGTGCTGCCTTTAGATTCTTCTTGATCACGTGCATTTCTTGTTCCATGTCTGTCAATATATGTGGTCCAATCAATACCCTGCTAACCGGATCACTCCAACTATAGGAGTGTTACAACTCCGCCCACACAATGCCTCAAAAAGACTCATCCTCAATGACTTCTGATAACCATTTTTGTATGCGGACTCTACCAAAGGGAGATACTCTTCCCACTTATGCTGTTGATGCATCACATACATCCTCAACATGTCCTCCAATATCTTATTGACCCTCTCTGTCTGTCCATTTGCCTGCGGATGATAAGTTGTGATGAAGGCCAACTTTGTGCCCAAACTCGCAAATAACTCCTTCCAAAACTTGGAAGTGAATTTCGCATCCCTGTCTGACACAATCTTCTTCAGAACACCATGTGATCTCACTAGCTCTCCCTGTCTGACACAATCTTCTTCAGAACACCATGTGAACACCTATGCTACATCGCTAGCTGAGAATGTAGACTTCATTGGAATGAAGTGTGCAACCTTTGTTAACCTGTCCATAATGACAATGATCGAATCATGTTGCTTCACCGTCTTCGACTACCCTGTGATGAAATCCATGGAAATGACCTCCCATTTCCATTCTGAATCGCGATCGGCTGTAACAGTTCACCTGGATGTTTACATTTTGCTTTCACTCGCTGACAGTAGAAACACCTTGCCACAAACTCTGCTACATCCCTCTTCAAATTCGGCCAATAATAATATCTCTTCATTGTTCTCAGTGTCTTCTGATAACCTGGGTGACTTGAATATGGTTTCGCATGAAACTCTCTCAAGATCAACTTCTTGAGCTCACTGCTATCCGATACATATATCCTATCTCGAAACCTAACCAATCCATCTGCTGTAAGACGATAGTCCCTGCCATCTGCACCTATACCTGTTCCAGTTTTTCCACATGTACCTGTACCACTACCTATACCTGTACCTATACCTATACATGTACCTGTACCTGTACCATGACCTGTACATGTACTTGTATTATCACCCTGCTGCAACCTGTGCACAATCTCCATATACCTGACATCTTGTTGTCCTGCCTGCAAGATCATATCCTGTAAAATTGTCCCATAGGAGCTCATAACTGCCAAGTGGTTTACCTGTACCCGTTTACTGAGAGCATCTGCCACCCTGTTCTCTTTACCTTTGATGTACTTGATCTCGAAATCAAACTCGCTGATCGTGGCCAACCATCTTGCTTGCCTGGCATTCAGATTCGGCTGGTCAAACAAATACCTCAACCCAATGTGATCACTCATAAGCATAAACTGCCTGCCCAGAAGATAGTGCCTCCACATCTTCTATGCATGTATAATCGCTGCTAACTCAAGATCATGTGTAGGGTAATTCTGCTCGTGCTTGTTTAGTTTCTGGGACTCATAACATACCACCTGTTCGTCTTGCATAAGGACTCCACCAAGCCTTCTCTTGTAAGCATCCGTGCATACCACAGATGCTTATTTGTGGCGTATCTTCCTTACCCAAGGAAGATCCCCCCATGCTTCTGCCACACTTCCAATCCTAGAAAATAGTGCATCAACTCCAAATCCTTCATGTCGAAATTTGTTGCCATATTCCTTTTGCAGTCCTCTATAAATCTTGATGATCCTGTCAAAAAGAGATCATCCTCATACAAAACTAGGATGAGTGGCTCACCCTCTATCATCAAATATTAAAGGTTGGGACCGCGTCACTCTTGACGAATCCCATCTATTGCAAGTAACTGTCAATCTTACCATACCATGCCCTGGGAGCTAGCTTGAGCCCGTATAGAGCTTCCTCAGTCTGCACACATGAGTGCGCCTCTCATGAGTCTGGAAGCCCTTTGGCTATTCTATGTACACTTCTTCCTCTATCACCCCGTTCAAGAAGGCTGTCTTGATATCGATATGGTGAATCTGCGATCCCATCTGAGCTGCTAGGGATATAACTGACCGAATAGAAGTGTATTTGAGAAACTGGGGCGAATGTCTCCTCATAATCTATTCCTTCTTTCTGTGCATACCCCTCTGCTACGAACCTAGCCTTGTATTTTTCCACACTACCATCTATAGCATATTTAATCTTGTAGATCCATCGAGAACCTACAATTGATCTGTCTTTCGGCCTTGGAACTACCTCCCAAACATCATTTGTCGTGATGGAGCTATATTCTTCTACCATGACATCTACCCATACTCGACGCTGTGCGACTTCCTGAAAGCTGGAAGGTTTTGCAACTTGATCCACTTATCAGGCCGTTTGCTCTGTCTTTTTTTCGTCCTAGGAGTTCCAATAAACTCCTCTACATCTCTCAATGTCTGATGAACCTCTCCGTTGGCTCGACCACTAGTCGTGGGAGGTTCAACCAGCTCCTCATCTTGCCTCTGCTGCTTCATCTACTGAGGACTCCCCATATTTCCTGCACCTAAGGAAATACTGGTACTGGTCATAGTACTCGATACTTGTGATTGTCCTCCTGCCTGCCCCACTGGTTGCCCCTGCTGCTGGACCAAAGGAGCTTTTGCTGACTGATTCTGATCACTTGCAGGCATCTCACGAGATCTCCTGAAAGCTTGGTCCTCCATGAACTTTACGTTTCGCTTCACTACAATCTTCCTATTTCTAGGAATGTAGATCCTGTATGCCTTTGAGGCTTCACTGTACCCAAAGAAGAACCCCTTCTTTGCACTCTGATCCAGTTTGGTACGTTTCTCATCTGGTACGTGGTAATAAGCAACACTGCTAAAAATTCTGAAGTGACTAACGAAGACTCCTTCTGGTGTTTTCTTCCGCAATGCTCTATGAGGAGTCCTGTTCTGAATAGAAATCTGGGTAAATCCTGGTCATATAACTTAATCTTTGCAACTCCAATAATGGTTTTATTTTTCCTCTCTGCTACACTGTTTTGCTATGGATTATATAGAGCTGTCGATTCTCTATTGATGACTTCCTTCGCACAAAAATCTGTGAAGTCTTTATCAATATATTCTCCACCATTATTTGAGCGAAGCACCTTGATCTTCTTCCTTGTCACATTCTCCATGAGAGCTTTAAACTCTCTGAAACGATCAAAGACCTTATCTTTGGTCTTCAAGAAGTAGATCCAAGTTTTTTTGGAATGGTCATCAATAAAGGTGACGAAATATTCGGCACCGCTGAGAGCTCTAGAGGACATCGGGTTGCAAATATCTGAATGTATGAGTTTGAATACACCATTAGCTCTGTTGTCACTTCTTGGAAATGTTGCCTTAGCATACTTCCCAAGTACGCATCCTTTGCACATCATCATGTTCCGTGGCAAGTTTTGGAACCCTTGTTACTGTTTCTTTGAGCATCTTGAGTGCTCCATGGTGTAGATGTCCCATTCTCTTATGCCAGAACTCATTTAGCTCCTTCCCACTACTATTGTCACTGCCTATTAGTGCCATTGGAGAGTCAATCTGTAACCGGTACAATCTGTTACTTCGAACTCCAATTTGTCTTACCTTTTTCTAGCTTGGGTGTTTGACACACTTTCTTCCCTACGAAGTGAACATCATACCCCTTATCCTATAACTGGGATACTGAAATCAGGTTCATACCCAATCCTGGCACATGCAATACATTTGTAGCGTTGGTGCTTGCTACTAACTCCCTCTGAAAATCTATGGTACCTCTCCCCACTTGAGTATATTTCGTTCTGTTTCCCATAGTAATCTAGAAGTCCGTTTGCTCCTCCTTGTAGGTAGACAAATATTCTTTAACCCCTATCATGTCAGTTGATGTTCCACTGTCTATATACCAAACACCTTGTCAAGTTGATCCTGATAAGCAAGCAAATTCATCCTCCAACCTGGAAAACAAATCTGAAGTCTCCTGAATGTCACTTCTGTCCATGGTTACGCTGAAGAATTTATAGTGTGCTATTCCTCTTTCACCCGACACTAGTTCTGCACTAGCAATTTGCTGGAAAACCTTCTGCATTTAGCTAGAGATCTGCCCAACAAAATAACTGAGCTGCTCCCTCTGCCTCTGGAACCACTCGAACTGGAAGAATCAAATTTTTCTACCATGTTCTCAGAAAAATTGAACTTCCTCAAGCAACTCGGTCTCCTGGCAAATAAAGACTGCGTTGCCCTTGGGAATTTCGTCCTTCCTTCGTTTTTGAGCTCTCTAACTCATCAACTATGCTCTGATACCATGTGAAATTTTTATCTATTGCAGTAACTGGAAATTATTCTTCTAACTATAAATTTAATTATGCAGTTCATTTGCTACGACAAACAACAAATAAAATCACAACTGCAATTTTCACCTTAAAAATGCTATAGAAAATAAAATACTGAAAGCCAAGAAATTCAAGCACACACAAGAATTTTGACACAGTTATTTTTGGACAATTGTCCCCAAAAAAACCAAATGTGGAAAAACTGGTGCAAGGAATGAGGGTTTTATTATTATTCTCCAGCAACAATTCTGAGCACAATAATTTAGATGCTCAACTGGCAATCTAATCTGAAGAAAATACCGGCAGAATTATTGGGAGAATTTTCTCTCACCCCATAGCTAATTTTTGCCTCCGAAATTACCTCCCTAGCCTCTGCGTTGAGCCTCCTGCATCACCCTCTGCGCAGTGCTTATGCAGACCCTGTGGGGATTTCAACCTTCTTTCCTTTGCCTCTTCCTAGAACTGGGAAACTTCCTCCTTGAATGCTACTACCTTCCTCTTCCACCTGCTACTCACCCTCTGGCTCTATCTTCTCTGCCGAATTACTGTCACTGAGGAAATCGAACTGTCTGGGCAACTGAGTATCTGCACTGGTGTATTCTCCATCAACACATTGGTCTCCTCTTATAATCCACTGTTTGAACGCCAACGACCAAGATTAAAACTTAATCAATGGCTAGGATCATCTCTGCATCGATCCGTGTGAGTTTCTAGATGATTCTCGCCTTATCTCAATTAATACTGATTAATTAACCATATTCCTTAAGTTTAGACTTATGAAATATTTAAAAAATGGTTAATAACCTAATTGAGACACTTATTGGTGGAATTTCTAGAAATGATTTCTGGGTTTTGGAGATCTCATTTATTCTAGCCTCTCCACCAAATTTCATGGCTCGAACACATCCGATGCTACAAAAACTAACAATTACGACCCCCTTTCCTGTTATTGGAAATCTGGAAACCCATTGAGAATTTATGGAAATATCACTTTGCATGCTCTAGTCTTCTATTGGTGGAAATTCTGACCCCCTTTCCTGCTACTGGAAATCTGGAAACCCACAAAGAATTTCTGGAAATTCCCTTTGTGTGCTTTTCTCTTCCCTGCCTTGCATTGATCTGCTACTACAAAACCCTTGCTGCAAAATCATTGTGCTAGATTTGCTGTGTGAAATAACTGATCGGCTCACCGACATCCCTTTCTAACAATCCTACTTCCTGCTACTACAACCCCTGAGGCAAATCGAACTTTTCCTCCATCCTGGATTGGAAATCAAATTTCTGCCTCCTTGCAATTCACACTACTTGGCTGGCGTGCACATATTAGGAATTTGTGCTTCAAATTTCCCGTTGAATCTGCACAATTTCACTTCCTTTGCTTCTAGAGCCTTTGATTTGATCTTTGTTGCTTTAATACCATGTGATAACTCCTTGAATGCAATTACTGGATATTATTCTTCTAACTGTTAGCAATTTATTTTTCTTCTGTAATTAATATTACGACAAATAACAAATAATTCACAATTTCATTCTTCACAATAGAAATGCTGCGAAAATATAAAATATAGAACTAAGAAATAAATGCACACAAAAATTGATACCATTATTCTTGGACAATTGTCCTTGGAAAAACGCCGAAGGGAAAACCAGTGTATCTGATGAGGGTTTTATTATGACACAACAATTTGAGAGAAATATTACAACTGCAAATCGATCCGCTACCCAGATCTGCGCACTAGATAATTTGCACCTCTTGGTATGACCTCTCTGCAGATAAATTTGGCCTCCCTTCGTGTCATTAGAAAACTAGAATCACTGTGGAAATCTTCTCTAGAAATCTCTTCTCAAATTCTCTACTGAAACCCTCGCTGCTGGTGTCTCCCTCTACTTCAACTGCACCCTTGCTGATTCGCTGCAACTGGGTAAGTCAAACTACTCAAGTGTGTCTCTCCAAACCCCATCGACTTGCTCTTATAAACTCTTGTTGAGTAACCAATGACCATGATCTAATCACAATCAATGGCTAGGATCATCTTGACTCCATCAAGTGACTTTTCTGGAAGTTTCTAGAGCAAAGTTGATTTTAGTTAATTAATCTGATTTAAGTAACCAGTTTTCTTAAGTTATACTTAGGGAAAGAATTAATAATTGGCTAATTAATCTAATTGAGGTGTTTCTTGCAAAATCTTTTCTAGGTATTGGAGAAAATATGTTCCTTAGCCTCGCAGACACCATAGAGACTAAAACACTTGTCCGCTGCTACCAAAACTAACATCCGCCACCCGCGTTGGCCATATGCTTCTCACACATCTGACAAGAGCACATGGACAAAGGTGGGCATCTGATCAAAATGTTTTTTTTATTCATTTTTTGATTGGGTGCTTATGCTTGTTTGTATTTTGGGCATTTGATATGGATTATGGGGTGAACTAGAAGAAAGAGGGCTTTTGGTCGTGATCTTGTTCCCTCTCCTTAAATGGGGGGTTAATATTCGATCCTAGTCTAGTGGGACCTCCCTTAATGACCAAGTGTGTATAGGAGGGACACTACTTGGGAATCCCTCATTGAGATAGCGTACTGTCATCTATCCCTATTTCATACTTACCACTTTCCATCATACATTACATGCCCATATCTCACATCCTTTCTTCGGGTTCAACTGACCATTGGTTGTTTGGGATTTGGTACCCATACATCCTCATACTTGGGTAGGGCCGGAAACTTTGCCCTGAGAGGTTGATGTAGCTAAAAGAAAAGAAAGAGCATATAATGGCCTCAAAACAAAATCAAAAGAAAGAATATCAAAATCTAAAAGAAGGTTGGGACATATAAATTAACACGTGGACAAAAGCCTAGCATGAGCTCTACCTCACTCCTTATGGCCATCACCCGATGCTTGAGCACATTCTGCTCTATTACATCATAAAAGGAACCCTTGCATGTCCCAATCCCAATGAGCAATGAAATGACTCATCCTTAAGGGCTAATAAAACTGTAATATCATTCAAAGCAAGCTCTAACCCTTTGAGCTATGAGTTGTAATACAAAGATAAATAAAGCAAAAGGCTCACAAGAGGGGTGGAAAAACAAGGCCTAGTTGGTAACTCATGCATCCACGATTGCTCCCTCCTCATACCTTTACACTCAGGATGTGAATCCTCATCATGTTGGTCCCTTTGGCCATGGCACTTAACCATGAAGTCTTCTCCCCTCCTTGCCATCATTATTATTCACTAACACCTATCAATTGAGGGGTGGACCGCAGAAATGTTACTTCCCCTTAGGGGTTGGAAACACCTAATAGGGTGGTCCTTTAACCACTCTTACCTAGGGAGGAAACACCGTTGCGAGCTCAAGGCCTTGATTTAGGAAGGGAATACTTTTTTGAAGTGTTAAAGAGCCCATTACATTCAAGATTGGTTCACTTAGATGCAATAATGATCATTGCCCATAATGACTGGTTGCTTTCACTAGAATTTATGTTGTGATTGTCGGGTGGTTCAACAACCCATGTCTTGGGCACCTTACCCATAGGTACCCATGCCATTAAAGAAGTATATTGGCACCCACATGTGAAACGTTGAGAGCCTTGTGTCTCCAGGGAATAGTAGCACATCACATACGACCTTGGGCAGCTACTGCGCCTAAGACGTTCTGCCACTTTCCACTACTTTTGTTGATTCTTCAAGATGATACATCTAGATCCAACTTTCCCCTAGGCCTTAGCACCATATGAGGGATGGTAGCTGATTCAGGGCCCAAATGAGGATGGTCTCACTTTTAGAGACTTGGGAGGGCTAGTAGCACCTAGAAAGCCCTCAACTTTGGAGTAGAGTTGGACACCTTTTCACATTTGGAGACCCGAGAGACCATGTTGTGGTGCCCCAGTTGGATTTTGGGGACCATAGAGAGCCATTGATGGAAATTTGAGGGTCAACCCTCAAATGATGATTTTTAGATGTTACTACAACACACTTGGCACCTTGTAGCATCAATGCTTGGCATTTGGAGCTCACTTTATGGAGGATGTCAACCCTAGAGGCCTCATGGCTCACACATGTGGGCTTTTCTTAGCATTTATGTTGGGAGCTAGTGGGTTGGCTTGTAGCCCAAGGGATTATTGTGATTTAACTTGCCATTAGCGGGATTTTAGGCTAAATTAGTACTCATCCTCATATAAATAGAGGAGAGGACTTTCATTTCTAATCATCATCACTTGTGACAATTCAACCCCCCTTAGAAAATTTTGGCCTCTTTATATCTTTGGCAAGATGTGATCTATGGAGTACTTTGCATATTGGAGCCATTCTCTTGTCATTGGAGAAGTTGTATTCGATCATTGATGGACTATTCATGCATTTCATCTTGTAAGTGAGCTTTGTTATTGAAGATTTTTTTTTAATATCTAATGTTTGGAATGTAATGATTATCTAGGGTTTTATTTCTATTGCACCATTGATTATTGAAGATAAATTGTATAGAATCTAGATAGCCTCATTGTATGCATTACTCATATGTGGAATGTGAATGGTAATCCCTATGGTGAACTCATGTTGTAGCTATCCCAAGTGCCTTTGATCCTTCACGAAGATAATAGTTAGGGTTTTTTCCTAGGGCATCAAGACATCCTTACTCCTTTGCAGGATCTAGGTAATCTTATGCATCCATAGACTCCATCAACCCAAGGACTAGGCATTGGCCTTGTCTAGTTGGTGATCAAGTTAAATTTCACCCACAAATTAAATTTCACTTTCTTTCTCTTCTCAAATTCAACCCTCTTAAGGATAAACGACCCAATTAGGGCTTAGTGCGAAATTGCTAGGAAGAGGAATGTTTTTGGATTGGAAGGATTCAACATCAAGAGAAGTTGTGGTTGCCTCAAAATCATTTCTCTTGGTGGCAAATTTTCCATTTTTCTCCATAATTTCTCTTGCCCTAGGAGAACCCTAGTTTGGTTAAGCTTCAACTTGAAGGCTTCGTGAAGGATTCATGTGCCATTGTCTTGTTAGAATACATTCTTGGAAACACTTTCTTGGTACCTTGACTTTGGGTCACTCCATTTTCCACGTTATTGAAATCCTAGGTCTAGTGTGCCCTAGTTTGGCCTATCTAAGGGAAGCAAATTGCCTCTTCTTCATTGCTTTGAGCCTTGTACCTAGGTTTTGCCATCCCTTAGAAACCTATTGTGTCACCTTATACCTTTAATCCAAGAATATCTCCTAGGTGACCTACATACCGAGACTCCTATTGGGGAAAATCCATAAAGAACAAGGGGTAGTTGTTGTGGTGACAGTGGGTTACTACCTTATTGTTGACACTTGGTCTAGTGATTGCCTTGTAGGGTACCCCTCTACAAGCGCTGCTATATTTTGCGGCAGCGTGGCCTAAATAGCTTGATCAGATCTATTGTATGTTATAACTATAAATTTGTCAGCTGGGCCATTATCGAAGGATAAAAGCCCAAGTGGGTTCTGATTAAGATCTAATGAAGAACTGATTTGATTGGGAAAAATTTGTATGTGCCACATGTGATTGAGATTGGTTGTGTAATGCTTTGCTTCCTTTGAATGATTGGTTAAGAACCTAGTTGTGCATTTATTAGATAGATTTGTAATAAACCCGAGTGCTAGGTTCAGGTTATTAACATGGTATCAGAGTGAAAACTCTACAATCCCGATCTCAAGGTGCCAGCTCTGTACAAGTATCATAGAAGCCAAGTTTAGCTAGTGATCCAAAGCATAAAAGTTTGTACAAGCTAAGAATGAGAGCACCATATGCAGGTCGTATGGTGTACGATGTAGGCTAGCTGACAAGGATATTCTTTTGCTCAGTAAAGTACTTTTAAGACATTAAATAAAAAAATAAAAAGGGGAAAGAGCCACAAGCTGAGTGGGTGGTCACATGAGGAAGCCACCGTGGATGCCAAACCTAGTTGTCACGAGTTGTGTGAGTATCGTTGAAGCAGTTAACACGATGTTGAAGAAACCTGGTTGGAGGAGGCATGTAATGGGAGCCGTCAGGTCAGGAACTAGAGCCACCAAAGTTAACCTACAGAGACAAGTTGATAAGGGCCCGTAGAGGGATCACAATTGGTAGAAAATTTAGTAGTTGGCGGGTGTTAACAAAGAGAGCACGAGTGAGGAGCAGGTCGGGGTTAGCTATTAGTTAACATGATGTTGAAGAAACCTGGTTGGAGGAGGCATGTAATGGGAGTCGTCAGGTCAGGAACTAGAGCCACCAAAGTTAACCTACAAAGACAAGTTGACAAGGGCCCGTAGAGGGATCACAATTGGTAGAAAATTTAGTAGTTGGGGGGTGTTAACAAAGAGAGCACGAGTGAGGAGCAGGTCGAGGTTAGCTATTAGTTCATACGTAGAAAGAGCAACTGACCATCCGTTGGAGAAGATCGGCCAACATGGGTTGTGGAGGTGATGCGAACAGGGTCAATAATGCACAAAGTTTGTGAGAGACCGATTAGGTGACCATGCAGGGTGGAAAGAAATAACAGTGTTACGAAAATCATGATTTTTTCGCTGAAACGATTAAATCAGCCAATTAAATCAGTGATTTTTTCATTTTGAAAAAATCGCGATTTTTGTATACTTGTATTTATTTTTTCTTTTGGTCGATTTTTGCCGATTTTATCTTGATTTTTACGATTTTTTCCGATTTCAGACCCTCACCGATTTAATCCCGATTGCGATTTTTACAACATTGAGAAATAGGCTAACAATAATAGCTGGCCACCACTATAAGAAGTGATAGTGCATGAGGAGCTAGTTGTCGAGGGGGCTGAGAGTGGTTGCAGGCATGTAGGGTGCACTGTTAGGTCGTTGTTGGTAGACGCGCAACTGCCAAGCAGAGGATTGAGTTGGAAAAGTACTGTGTTAGAGCTATTCATACAGGGCACTAGTTGCTAGAGAGTCGAATTGTAGACAAACAACGCGAGGCTTCGTTGTGAAGTCCTTGTGGTTGAACTGTTGAAAATTGTAACTAGTGTCGATCTTCATAATTGTATTTGAGTCATGATGTAATGTATTTGTCAAAAGAAAGAAAAACAAATTTTATTATAAAAGAAATTGACTTATTAAAGCATGGGTTTCATGCTTGGGTCAATGGTTTTTAGGTCAAAGCCTCCATTGTAGGCTTTTAAGGTTTATGTCAAGTGTCCTCGTCTTTGTCAAAATGTAGAAGACTCTACTTGGGCTTCATCTATCAATGAAGAAATCTATTTTGATGTAAATTAGGTCATCTAGGCCTCCTCCACCAAGTCAGCCTCAACTTGGACAAGTCAGCGTAATTGAGGGGCAAAATCTACTATATAAGGCAGTAACTCGACCTCATTTGAAGCACATCACCAACAAGTTTGATCTACAGTTGCTGGGAAAAAAAAGGGTGTGAAATTCAAGGAAGAGGAGAGAAACCCTAGTGAAGAAGAAGGAGGTCTTTATCAAGCATAAGAAGTCAAATTTTTCTCTCTTTATCTCACACGTGTGAAGTTGCTGGGTTGCTGGAAGGGCCAAAGTTGTAGTATTGTAGCTGGGCTGAAATTCTGGAGTTGTTGGGGGTCAAAATCCCGGGTTGTTGTTGGGCTATCGCTGCTGGACAAGAAGAGACTACTCAAGTTTGCTAAATCATATTGGAACGCTGACTTGGTGGAGGAGGAAGGTCTTTTGGTCAGGCCTAAGGTCTTGGTCTATCTGAATTTGATTAGTGGAAGAAAATGGCTGGGTTTTCCCTAGAGATGGGTTTTAGCCCTGGCTGAGTGCCTACATTTGTTGTTGTTGATCTTCATGTTTTGTTTTGATGATTACTTGATGAAACTAAGATAAAAAAGAACATAGAGAGAAGATAATAAAACTAGAAGAATATCACAAGTAATTATCAACATAAGAAAATCTTTTTGCCTTTCCGATTTTCTAACACGAACATAAACCAAGTCACAAATGGCTGGTTGACAAGTTTGCCACGTACAGAGTGGTGCAAGAGTTGATAAGTTAGGCCACTGGGTTGCAGATGGCGGGAGTGTGTGAATGCAAGCAGTCAGGGGCAGTAGAACAACTGCAGTTTGGCAACAAATTTGGTTGCCCAAAGGACCAAGATTTTTTTTAGATGAGATTAGGTCAAGATGACTACAATGGGTGTTTAGTTTTAAGGTACGCTGTTTGGAGCCTAACATTTCTTGCCTTGGAAGGCTAGCGTCACCTTGGTTCTCAATAAAAACGATCTCTAGGAGATTATTGAGAAGGTGATCCTGGGGTCGATAGATGCCAAGGAGAAGGCCGCCCTAACTAAGAGGGATATAAAGGCACAAAGGGTACTCTTGGATGTGGTGAAGGACCAGCTGATCCCTCCCTTGTCTAAGAAGAAGCAACCAAGGAGATGTTTGATGCTTTGGTGTGTTTATACTAGAGCAATATCATTAATAGGAAAATGGTGTTGAGGGACAAGCTTTGGTCCATGCAAATGACTAGATCTGACACAATAATGAGTTACCTAATGATGATTGCTCAGATTTGTGATCAACTTGTAGTAATGGGGGAAAAGGTGGATGAAAAAAAGTTAGTAAACATGGCACTGAATGGTTTCCCAGTGACATGGGATCCATTCATCAAAGGATTTTGTGCTCGAGAGAACCAACGTTCATTTGAGAGGCTATGGGATGATTTCGTCCAGGAGGAGATGAGGGCATAGTCAAAGGCCAAAGCCAACGAGCAGGATGATGACAAGGATGTGGCTCTTATCGGTAAGACAATGAAGAATAAGGGAAAAGGTTCGAGCGGGAGTGAAGAGTCAACCTCAAAGCTGAAGAAGAAGAATGATTTAACTAAGGTCAAGTGTTTTGCTTGTCATAAGACATGACACTATGCTTCACAATGTCTAGAGAGGAAGATGGGCGAAAAGGGTACACAGTTAGCTATAACTGCATCGATAGAAGGTGATGTGGAAAAGTTTGCTAGAAAGTTTGAAATTGAATTCTCACTTGTTTCCTACCTTTCCTCAAGCACCATAACAGTTCGTGCGTCACTACTGGATAGTGGAGCCACACGACATATGGTAAGAGCATGAGTTGTTTGATGACGTTAGAGACTGGGACTTAAAATTGCATGTGGAGTTTGGTGTTGATACCAACATGTAGTGAAAGGAGTTGGAACAGTGATATTCCAACTTGAGTCAAGAGGTGGGTTGGAAGTGAAGGGCATGTTATGGGTGTTGGAACCTAGGTGGAGTTTGCTCTCAACCTCTATGATAAAGAAGAAGGGGCTTGTTGTGGCGTTTTAGGATGGACTGACACTAATTAGACCCATGGGATCTAGGTCAGATGATTCTTGCGTCATTTGAGTTAGAGAGGGCAACTTATACAGGTTAAAGGGTTAACCTATTCGAGTCGTGTAGTCTAACGAGGCGGAGGAGTTGCCCTGAAAGTTATGGAAATTCCGGTCATATTTAGAGAAAATCTGGCAAGGATTTTTGTAAATCCAAGTTATAATTGCTAAACTTCAAAATTTTAGCTGTCCGAGACGTTTATGATGGTGCTGAATCCATTTCCACCATCAAAAACAAGATTCAAACACTGCCTCTATAAGATTTTTTGAATTTTTTTTGCCCAGATTCCGGCCACTTTTGGCTGTTCGGGCAATTCCTCCGCCATATTAGATGACTCCTATTCGAGCAATGGAAAGAAGAAGAATAGTGACAAAGAACTAGGAGCGAGAAGCTCCGAATGTCGAGCAGTTCAAATCCTTCGAAGTTTGTCAAGAAGGTCATCTCTTGGTATGAGATGACCTGACTGTTGAGAAATCAATATGGCTACAATTAGGGTGATTTCTCTTAGACTTGATAACTGCTTGTGATGTATTTTTACTTTTCTTGATTATTAGCTTCTTCTTTTATTATTGTGTTGTTCTTATCATCAAACAACAACCAAGACATGAAGATCAATAGTACACAAGAACACAAGATGTAGGCTGCAAGCCGGGGCCAACACCTCTCCTCTTGATAGGAAAACCCACAAATCTCTTCTCTTCTTATAGATTCTTCAAACGATGAATTCCAAGACCTCTAGACCAAGAGCAAGACCCTTCCAAGACCAAGTCAGACCTTCTTGATGATGTGCTTCTTCTATCAAAGTCAAACCCAGTCAAATCTCTTCCAGCTGCACAACTTTGATCCCTAGCTACAGAATTTTGGCCTCCATTGTAGGTCTGAAATTTTCGGCCCCTGCAATAGTTGCACTTTCCACATGTGTGAGGGAAATTAGGGCTTCCAAGGCTTCCTTGCTTCTTCACTTGGGATGCTTCTTCTTCTAGTGCTAGTAGGTGACCGAATAGTCCTTTCTTTCACCAATTTCGACCTTCTTTCTGCAACTTGAAAACTTCGACCTTGTAGCTGCAAAACCCTAGCCTTATCTTTGCATGAGAGAGAGAGGGAGAGGGGGGGAGAGAGAGAGAGAGGGAACCAACCCAAAACTTTGCCCTTCTTCCTTCTTTTCTCCTTCACTAGCCTTTCTTCTTCTTCTTTTTCATTTGGATGATGAGTGAGTGAATGAATGTCTATAGGAGGTCGAATTCTCTCCTATATATAGGCTTCCAAGGAGGACGACATGCCCCAATGAGGTTGACTTCTTAGTTGCCAAGCCAACTTGGTCTTGGAGGGGTATTTTTACACTTTAGACAAAAAAATAATTCTTTTGACATGTTACAAAATGCCCAATGGGGTCTTTTTCATATGACAATGACTCTATAGACTTCTTGACTCTATGACAAACCCTAGAAGCACTCAATGGGTGCTTGTCCTATAAATAAAATGACCTTGAGCATGAAACCCATGCTACAAAATATAATAATAATAATTTTTCTTTCTTTTTACAATATACAAGAATCAAGAGTACATTTCATATTTATGAAGACCAAACCTAGTCACATATTTCAACACTTACAAGATGCCCATGAGCAGGAGGCTTCTAGGAACAAATCCAAAGGGAGCAGGTCTTCGAGGATGATTCCATACTAGGTGGGAGGGAAGGCTTTAAGTTTAGAGGGAGCGACCATGGTAATGGATGCAATTCTAGGATTGGAGTTAGTTTTAGGTGGTAGAAGTACCTTCCTCACTAAGAGGGAGTGTTGATGTTTGTAGCTTAGGCATGTACTTTTACAGAGGTTTAACTGTTTATGCATGCAAAAGTCGCCCAAAGTCTCCTTAGGGCACTTACTCAAGTATGAGTAAGTTGCCATTTTAACTTAGCTTAAGTCTAACTTAGGAAAAACACATAATTGATTATGTTGACTATAGATCTAAAGAAATTTAGGAAAAGTAAAGTATTTACTTTAATGATTATGTTTTAATCTCAATCATTGATCGTGAGGCGAAATCTAATCTCTGTCGTTAATCACTTTGGAGATTAGGCTTATGGATTTAACTCAATGTGAAGTTATAAAAGCAAAACTAAGGAGAGGAGGACACAACATACAGTGGCACAAGACATTGAGAAAGATATTTTTTCAAGTGAGGAGTGAGATAGTCTAGTGTGTTAGGTTCGAGGAAGGTGCAAGGGTGTAGCATAGGAGACCTAGATCAACCAAGGAGATCAAGGATAGATCTAGGGCCTAATTTCCTGGATCACATTTAGTGTATGTTGTAACTATAAATTTTTTAGTTGGGCCATTATCCTAGGATGGGAGTTGAAGTAGATTAAATGAAAAATTGATTTGATTGGGCAAAAATTGTATGTGCCACATGTGATTAAAGATTGGTTGTGTAATACTTTGCTTCCAGTGAATAATTGTGTTAAGAACTTGGATATGCATTTATTCAATTGATCTGTGATAAATCTGCTAGGAACTAATTGCCGGGCGCTAGGTTCAGGAAATTAATAAATAATGGCTTGATAAAGTCAACTATGAAGAATAGCAAACAATAGTAGTTCAATGTTCCACTTATTTTCCTTTGGGAAAATTTGACTTGGTCCCTTGTGAGGTTTGTTCTGAATAGGAGGTTTGACTTGGTCATTTGGAGGAATAATTTGTCTTCTAATGGCTACTTTCTTGGTCCATTACTCAACTTCTTGGTCCATGAAGTTGCTAATGGCTAGTTAGACTACCGAATGACTAGTTGACTTCACCAATGGTTAGTTTGAATTGAATTTTTCCTTTTACTAATTTGACTTGGCCACCTACCAATTGGATCTCCATTGCTCTTGATTATCTAAGAATTTCGGCACTTGGGTTTGGGCTAAATCAGCCATGCTCTGAACTGGGTCTCTCTCTCAAAATTTTTGTATTTTTCCTAGTATTGCCACATCATTACTTGCTCTACGAGGTCATTTGCTAGTTGTGCTAGTCCCATACTGTCATGAGGAATCTTGGAAATATGACACATGGGTATTGTTCCTCTTGTTTTACTCATCATTTTTGACATAATACATGCATTATTCTACCAAATGCTCCCTCTGTTTTCCCACATGGAAACCTTTTTTGATTTGTTGACCAAGTTGTAACTAGCCGTTGCCACCTTTGATTGCAAAACTGGAATGTGGCATGGACTCTTGTCATCAAGTTGAACAATCTAAGACCAAGTTGACTTTTTGACCACTTAGACCACTTTGCATTGGGAATTGTGTACTCAATTGGGAAACATGAAAGTTGTCAAAAATGAGACGACCATGCACGAAAGCTATTTGTTGAATACTGCATCAAAGCCAAGGCTACTTATAAACTCGATAAACTCTAACCATGTGGTAAAGACATAGATGCACCCTAATGCATGCTTGACTAACCAATACATTGATGACCACCCCTACAAAAGCAGGCTCCCATAAAACCATGAGTCCTCAAAGAAGCTCACCTAAGGCCCTCCAATCCTACATAGGACGAGATGCACCCAAATTGAACTAAAGGGACCAACTGTGGTTCAACCAAGAGAACAAGATACAGATACTGAGAACAAGATACAGGCTTGGGACACCTAAGACAAAACCTCACTTGGTTGTTACAATGCTTTTAATTGTGACCTTGGGGTTGCAATGGTGTTGATAAAATGCTGCAATTTTTTTTGTATGTACTCCTGCTAACATGCCGAGTAACTGACTCCATAGGCCTAAAATGATATTGGCATTGTTCTTCATATCCCTCCATCACCTTTTTTTCCTCTTTTTCAAAAAATAAAATAAATCTCTTAAAAAGTGTTTCACTGAGGCTACCATTGACAATACCTCATGCTCTTCTAACTAAGCTTTAGGGATTCTTGTAGGGAAGCCACCCTCGAGTCAAAGGAGAGGCGGCCTAAATGAGAGGACAGGTTGCTAAGGTGATAGTTGGTGACCTTCCTAATAGATTCCCATCAAATTGTGGATTGGGGCTTTTATCATGCATGTACAATTTGGATAGTAACAGGATCACATCCACTAGATCCTAACCCTCTTGTTAGAGTGGATAATTGGTGGTTTACACTATTGTTTCCAATTGGTTATCTTAAAGGCATTTAATCACTTGTTGGGATTTTTGTGCATCTAATTGTTATACATATTGTGTGTTCATTGAAGTAAACCATAATCTTGCATGGTTATAATTAGCTAAAGAGGTTTACTTTTGATAAAAAGGGATACCCCCATTGACTTTTAGGAGCTGGCCTAAATTGAAGGGTATTGAGGTGACAATGATATAGTTCCCATCTTGTTGCCCCAAGTAAGCGTATGTGGTTGGACTTTTCACAAGGGTGCTAGTTAAGGCAGTAACACCCCCTAGGTGATATATAGCAAATGCTACATGATTAAGTTATATCACCTAAGAAAATCCCATGAAGGCAACATGAATAATTCTGAGATAGCAACATCAGAAGAGAAGGGAACATAACAAAGAACTAGCCAATCTAATCATCAAGTTTGTATTCCATCAGCCATCCAACATGAAGACCATGTAGAACACACCCTTCTAGTGACACAAACATCATACATCAACACCAAGTTGCTAGGAAACATCAACAACATCATGAAACATCTACCTCTTAACATCATCATCTAACACATTAGGGGGCTAGAATCATTATCCATATGCAAGATAAGCATATATACCAAACCACAATATAATGCGATATTATGCTCCACAAGCATCCATGAGTATAACTAGAGGGCGATCAACAAAGCAAGCACATTTGAGAAGACCACCCAGCAGCAAGCGCAATCATCCAACCAAGCAGAAGTGAGACTCACCCTAAGCCAAATATCTCCAAGCAACCATCAGGTAATCTTCATCAATGTGATGAAAATCACGAACTGGAACCTCATGCAATATGAGGTGTAACAAGCTCTATATTAAGTATGTCACTATATGTATCTGTATTAGTATATAGATATAGATATTTTGAAATTGTTGCATATATTACATTAATAATTATGATACATGTGCGTCAATATCATGACATCCATGGCCAAAGAGCAGTCAGACAATAGCTCTCTGCCTATGTAGGCAAGGAGGGCTAGCATATCTGCTTTGGCCCTGAACTGAAGACTGTCTATATATTTGAAGTCCCACTCTTCGGCTAAGTCTCAAGTGGTTGGCTGGTTGGTTCTTCAGAACACTTTAGTGGTTTTCGAATTATGACACTATATATTGAGAGATATTATATAAATTTTTACCATTTGTGGATGTCGATGGGTCATTTAAAACTAAACTAGTATAGGTATGTTGTTTTGTAAACCTGGGTGCATTGCTGTGGTCCTGATAGCTATGGAATCTGTTCTGGCAATTGTTTTTTGTAGTTATATCATGGTATCTTTTATGAATTGTTGATTTTTGTTACATATGGTTGCGTTAGGGTGTTAGATCTTTACACACAAATGTATTGATGAATTGCAGAAGCCCACAGGAGCAAATGTTGACATGGCGCTGGTTGTTTTCCGCAGCCGTGGACCTCACAGTGGTATGCTACTGGTGTCCGAACTCTTTATTTTTATTTTTCCTTTTTATAGTTCTAATTATTCCATATATTCTATCATAGAGCTCCATGTATGTGCAATTCATTATTTTAACAAGCTGTTGTTGATAACCATATAACGATGCTTAACTTTGGGTTTCAGTCATATAGTTGAAAACTGAAGCAATGATCAATTTTTGAATGGTTTCACAATCTTTGCAAGATTGGATATACTTGATTGTGCACATTATTTCTGTTAAAAGTTTGCTACTCATGTCTGTGTTAGGCTAGCTAGTCACCATTATATATATACAAGAAATGACATTTCTATTTTTGTAGAATGTTGGTTGCAGCGGAGTGGCTGGACATCAAATTTAGATGTCTTCCTACAGTGGCTTTCAGCAATCAATTTTTGCGGAGGTGGTCTTGGAGATGCTGCTACAGCAGAAGGACTGGCTGATGCATTATTGGTACTGTAGCCATCAAACTAAGCTGGGCTTTGTGGGGCTATTATATGGGGATGGGCATTTACTATTTCCTATTAGTTCATTTTGTGATCAGGCAAAGAGGAAACAGATGCAGCTAATCTTAACCTATATAATGCATGGTTAAGTTTCGCACAATATAGTGACATATCGAGTGCATTTGTTTTATTATAATTCAGACATATAAGTATATTCATTACTGCGTTTTTATTTCAAAGGAAAAGCTTGCTGGGAAATCCAAGGGATGCTTCCTCGCATTAGTGGATGGCATCCCTAGTAAACATATCGGTGTAGACGAGTGCACCTTACCCAAAAGGATTCAATCTGGACAAGAGCTGGCATGGAACTAGTGAAATGCCCAGCAAGCCCAGCAAAATTGGCGATAGCCAGTTGATCTAATCCCCTAGTCTAGTTCCTTATGCAATTTTATGCTATCTAGTTCCTTATGCTATTTTATGTTATCATATATATTTTCTCTGCTTGACTAACTGAAGATGTATTGTTAAAATAGGCATTGTGGAGATTTCTCTGCTACATGCATCTGACACATTTTCACATGTTACAGTTGTCATCCAAAAATTTTGTTATCGTTATATGCTTCTTGTGGTTGAGCGAGTATTTGATAATGCTGTTCAACTTTCTTCTAGTGCAATCACTTAGCTTGGATGTTAATTATTAAATACAGTAAATCCTTTTAGTATGTGATTCATTCAGGTTTCTAGATGGATGCCTGAAATGGAATAATTAACTAATCTTATTAAGGATGCTATTACTGTGGGACAAGGAGCTGCGAATTTAGATTTGGATGCTACTCTAAGTCTTCATCCTGATACTTTCATAGCAGTTCTGTAGTGTGTGCTCCCTGTTAGCCACCAAAAATTGGGTAACCCATAGGAGAAATTTTTCTCCTCCTTGGACAGCGAGCCAGCCAGTAGCCCTATTGATCAGCACATGACATGATGTCATAGATCCTCCACCTATTGCTTTGGTCAGATTTCTTTCCCCCCATCCGACATTGTTTCTTGAAGGAAAGTGGGTCATCCATTGACAAATACTTAAACCATTTTGTAATAATGTGCTTTTACTTCATGTTTTCGGGCATACTATTATGAATCAAGGGGGTAATCTGGATGATTGACCAATCTTGATTGTATTATTGTTCTCTCACTTCACCTGGGAGGTTAGTTTGATAGTTGACTCAGGTCCAGTGGGACCACCTCTATGGCTTTAGGGTTATAGGAAGGACACTACTAGGGAGGCTTTGATTGAAGTAGTGTACTGTGTGTCCATGATCTTCCATACTTACCACTATCCATTAGTCCCATTATTCCATCTCCATTCTTTGGCCTTGTGGTCATTAGTCATGGGGATTGACACCTTCTCATCCTTATTCTTGAGTCTAGGCCGGAAAACTTTGCCTTGGAGCTTGATGCAACTAAATAAAAGTAAAACAAAAGAAAAGCCACAATGAAAGAAACATATAAAATACAAAATATAGCCGGGATATAAAACTAGCGCATGGACAAAAGCCTAGCATGAGTTCTACCCTCCTCATTAGCCATCACCCACTTCCTGGAGCACATGATGCTCCATCCATTGTCCCAACCTTGATGAGTGATAAACGGCTTCATCATTAAGGGGTAATAATGCTAAATCTCTAAAAGCAAGCTTGGGCTCTTGATCTATGCTCCCAAATCAAAACATTATTATAAATAAGTAAAAGGCGCACTAGAAGGGTGGAAAAAGCAGGCCAAAGAAATGGGTAACTCATGCCTCCACAGTTGGTCCCTCCTTACATCTATCGGATGTTGGACCAACATTAGTTGGTCACTTGGCTATGACACCTTGCCCTGAAGTCATGCCCACTCCATTGCCACCATCTTCACATGCACTTATGGATTGATGGGCTAACTTGAGACCTGTCACTTCCCCTTGGGCGCTGGAAACACCTAATAGGGTTATCCATCTAGACTCTCCTAACATAAGAATGTAACACTTACAAGACTTGGTCTAGTTAGATATTTGAAGGTGATCTTTGTGTGAAGTGTTGTTATGCCCTTAACATTGAGTATGGTACACTATGAATCATGATGCATCCATACTTTTTGTTACGTAATGATTGTTGGCCTTCATTTGATCTTGAGAGGGTTTTGTCAGGTAGTTCTCATTACAACAAGAGAGGCTTCTTGATGTGATTGCCCCACCTAGCAGAGCAACAAAGGCCATACCATCCTTTGTAAAGAGAGAGATTGACCTCAATGATGCGGTGTTGCCTATCCAGAGTAGAGCGTTGGGCTATTTGATGACCCGACATGATGCTTGACCCCCCAAGGGATGCCAAATGCTGAAATGCTAAGCTCATGAAGCTTTGTGTTGAAGATATTGATGGTGAGTCCAGTGGACCCAGGATGCCTCGAGGTTGGCCTTGACACGTTTTGACGGGCATCACTTATTGTAGAGCCTAGATGTTGATGTTCATCCTTGAGATGACAAGGGAGGGCTTGTACATCTCTTGGAGCACCAACGCTTGAGTTATTGAGTGCCATGTCACCTCTCTTGCTCCTTTGAGGGTGATGTAGGGCACCATGGACATGACATGTTGGCATGGAGTGACTTTGGAGGCTTGCACATGATCCTTGAGATGCCTATTGGAGTATGGAGCACTCATTAGCCTTTATCACACCTTTTGGTGGCTTATTGAGCTCATTTGGAGAATGACGCAATGCTTTAGGAGCATTTTCTCCCTCACAAGGGGGCTTTTATGGCACTTTTGTTATGTTTTTTGAGCTATGAGGTTGGCTTCTAATGTCTTTCTTATGGAACACTTAAAGTAAACTTGTCAATAGGGCTTCTTTAGTTGTATTATTGTAATAATGAGAGAGGTAAGTTTCATATTAGAGACTCCACTCATTCTTTTTCATCATCACTCATGTAATTTGAATTCTCTTTAAGAGAGTGCGACTTGTCTCTGTCTCTTTTTCCCTACATTGGGTTAAATGTGAGGTTTATGGATGCGAGTTGCTAGTGGAAGTAACTTTTGCTTGGAGACGTTGTTATGGGATTGAAAGAAATGCTGTTGTGGAGGATTGTTGTATGTTTATTGTCGATTGTTGATATTTTGCATATTTTAATGTTTAAAGTAGGATTTCACTTGCTCCTTGACTAAATGTTTTATTATTTCTGAAATTTTGCTTCATAATTGCTTGTAAATTTGTCCTCTTCAAGGTCTATAAGGAAACTCTATATGTGCAGACCTTATACTTAATTTCTCCCCTCACAAGAACAATAACTAGGGCTTTAGAAGTGGATGCCCTAGAGAATCCCTCCTTACTCCTTCAATATCCTTCCTTGGAAATTCATGCCATAAAAACTCCATTAACCCTTGTAGGATAAGTCACTAGTCAGCTAGGGTATTAGAACTGATTTGTGCATAAACTTGTTATTTTATTGCATGTGGGTGGCTTATAATTTAGGGTTAGTCTCTATAAATGATATGCAAGAAAAATAGCATAGTGGGTAGCCTTACATAACCTAAAAGGGCTGACGTCACCCTTTTATCTTGCTATTTATGCATATCTAACAGCCTTGAATCAGTTTACCCTAGTTAAGGCCAAGTCTCTATTTGAAGTCCTTGCTCCATTCTTGTTGAAGATCAGTTTGAGGGCTTTTCATAGGCTATTGCATGACATTGTATACCCTATTATTGAAGATCATAGAAACCCTAACTCAAAGCAGCCCATTTAGTGGTTTAACTTTAGAGTGCTTGAACCATTGCATTGAATACCTTGGTCATCTTTGACCTTGTCAAGCTCTCTATCTATCTTTAGACCTTCAAAATCTAATCACCTTGAGCCCTAGTATTAGAATACCCTTGTAGGTGATTTAGTGAAGCCTCCCTTGTGTTTTAAATCCCAAGAGAAACGTTGTTGAGTTGACAATGGTAACCCTTCCTCATTGTTGTCATAAGGTTTGGTCCCTCACCTAGTGAGGCTTTGCACTGGGCTTGCTAGATTTTGCAGCAACACTCCCCGTTTGAAAGTGAACTTGGTCAAGGGGACAATCTAAAACCCAATACTCTAGTTTTTTTTTTGAAAAATTGTATTAGATATTTCATTAGTAAACATTATAAATTTACATCAAGAATGGCACATCATTAACCAAATGGATGGTCACACATATACGTGTTCAGTACATAAGTGAGTAAGGCAAGGATGTTTGTCAAAATTCCTAAAAGAGAAAATTTAATATTTTTGCAAGTTGTGCTAGCATATTTTAGATAAGGGATATTACAATGGTATCAGAGCTAGTTCATTTGCCAGCCTGAAGGGTTTATCCAAAAATGATTTTGAGTCAGTTGTAGCAAGTAAAACAACACTTAGTTTTTTTCAAAAATTTGAAGATCACAACAAAAACTTTACAAAGGTGATACAACAAATTGGAGCATGGGCGTTATCGAAGGCAGTAAAGGAAAAGGAAGTTGCAAATCTGAAGATGGAAAAGCAGTTAAAGGCCAGGAAGCAAAGATTAAAGTGAGCCCTAAGACAACCTTTGATACACCATTAGAGCTATCATTTGAGGCTGATAACACCCATGGGTGTGAGGGGCTCTTAGATTTGCCTCATGAGATTTATGAGTCATCTCTATTGGAGAGCTCGTTGAAGGCTCAAGTTGGAGAGGTGGTTGAGAGAGTTGAGCATCTATCCTTCGGGCCAACCATTGATGAGGTGCAAGTAGATGCAAAGGCTTCAAGCAAGGTCGCAGTGCTTTCAGATGAGAGCCGCCAGAGAAAGTTTGAGTTTCTAAAGGAAGATCTTATAGCAATGAAAAATAAGACCCAGTCACTTTGAGGAACCATTTTCTAGCAGGTCGGTGAATTGGAAGATCTTAGAGTGGTATGTGCTGAGTCAGGGACAAAGTTGTCTAGCATTGAGAAACAATTAAAGTCCCTAACGAGGCAACAAGGGGAGCATATGTTGGAGTTTCAACACAACCCTCTTTAGGAGCACATCGATGGAGCTTAGAACATTATTAGCCCACCTCTATGCATTGAAAAGAGAGTGTTGGAATTACTGAGATAGATCTTATAGGTTGACCAGGATAGCGAGATGGAGCAACATTAGTTGAGCATGGCACAACATCGACATAATGGGTTTGTTCCATGTACAAGTGTTTGTGCTTGCGATCCCTATCTCGAGATTAGGTAGCAAGAGACCTTGAGTTGGTTCTCAGTGGAGTGGGCTAGAATTATAGAGATAATCGTACTTCGAGGTACAACTCAGTCGGAGCTTTCAGACATCGAGGATATTGGGGACCTAAGTTGGCATTAGGATCCACGTGGGGCTTTCTATCATATACTAGAGGAGTAGGATGACTATGGCATTGCCAGAGTGGTTGACCTAGTGACCAACCGTGTATGGGGTTGCAAAGTGGTCAACATGGCCTGGCAGGAGTTATTCAGATGGAATGGCATTGGTATGCCACCAAGCAGAGCATTGTATGGAGATGATCTTCTCTTGATGTACTGGGCACAGGGGCCATTGAAGATTAACGCAATAGTGACACCCTCTCTGGCCTGTGAGGAGCTATGCCGCTTAGATTTACCAGGGCGGATTAGGAGGGGTGATCCACATCATAGTGGATTCACTAGTGGAGTGACGAATGCATTAGCACATACAGGCTACCAAACGATATAAGGTGATACAACGACATGGGTGGTATCTAGTGGTATGCATGTTGAAATTCTAAGTCTACCCTGTTAGAAATTTTCCTGCACTATTTTGTTTATTTCTCCTACTTGTTTAATTACTGAACAAGTTATTTAACCATATAAATGCTGAAATAAACACATTGCAATCTCAACCATCTACAGATCATCAACTGAAAGAAATAGACAAACACACAAGGGACACCGTTATTTTTGGACAATCGTCCCCAGAAAAACCCAAGGAAAACCAGTGCAACAATTTTGAGGGTTTTATTATTAAGCAGATTTTCTTTAGTACAATTGGGTGAACTGGCTCACCCGACAGAGAAAATAATCTGGCAGTAATACCTCTTTTCGGAAGCAGATATTCTGGAAGTCTGCTCCACGAAACTCTCTCCAGGACATCTCTGAGGCTCAACGTCAACTCTCCTGGCCTCTGCGTTAGCCTCTTGGTGCACTGGGCAACCTCTTTGGCCCTTTGCGTCACTTCTGCAGCCTCTGTGTCACTCACGCAAGCCCTTTGGCCCTCTATGCAGTCACTGTTGGCCTTTGGGTGGCTTCCACTGACTCTGCGTTTGCCTCTCTGCGCAGTCACTGCTGGCCTCTGTGTGGCTTTTACTGACTCTGCATCTGCCTCTCTGCCTCTACCCTAGTCTTTCGACACTATCTCTGCCTCTCTGCTATGTACTCACTGTCCCTCGCTGCAACTCTGATCACCGGTTCGATTTCTCTTAGCAAACCTCGCTCTAGAAAATCGAACTGATTGATCACTCTAGTGTATCTCCAACTGACCCTCAAGCCTCCTGTTATACTTTTTCTGTTGAGTCTTCAATGGCCGAGATTACATCTCTAATCAACGACTAAGATTAAACTTGTCTTGATCCATGTCATTTAGAACCTTCCAACCCAATTTTATATTAATACCCATTAATATTTTTATTTTCCTAAGTTTAGGCTTAGGAACACATTAAAAATATTAATTATTTTAACATCTCCTTCACCGGGTAGAATTTCCCCAAACCATTTCTGGGTCTTGGAGATCTCATGTGCTTTAGCCTCTCCACCAATTTTCATGGCTAGAGCATATTTGATGCTATCCCAAATCAATAATGCAAAGATATGCCGCAGTGTATAGTGGTATACAGAGGAGTAAAGGGATACATGGTTGTATGCAGTGGTGTATGGTGCTGCACATCGGGATCTTGGAGCATTGCCTCCGAGGAGACCTCCTGACAGGGACATTAAGCATACTATTGCGTTTAACTTACCCAGGTTTGATAAAGGGATGGATGAGCATCTTGGAGCATTGTGCTATCATCAGATTAGATGCAGAGAGAGAGACATTTACAGGGCTATCTTTGGGTATCCATATGGACTCTCGATCATACCCTTGGGGACTCACACACGTATCACTCTCCAATATTTCTTACAGTCATAGAGGGTTTGGTTGTTGCCCCTTGATGCTCTTATCACGAGCAACAGGGCACCAGAGGCCCACTTGAGATAGTGGAATGAGACATATTATGTTGTGGACAAGAGAGAGACTTCCCAGTTGAGGCATATGTTTGATGTGCGAGTTGACAACAGAGGTAGCATATGTTCAGCCCTTGAGTACACACTTAGGGAGATGTTCATGAGAGAGCTACATGATACACCTATGGCGGGACATTCCAGGGCATTATATGAGCATGAGATACAATGGATGGTAGGCCTCATTTATAGGAGGGCATGTAGGCTCGAGGCAGTATATGGGTAGATTATCAGGAGATGGAATAACAAATTTCATAGTGCGATTTGGCAGGAGCAAAGCGGTATAGCATGCACGAGGTTGATTCTAGATGGTCAGTGCCCATCTATTGATTGGATACAAGAATCAAAGGTGAGATATCAATGGGTTCCAACAACTATCAGTACTACACAGTAACAACCAGTAGGGGTTAGGAGTTGCGAACTTCCGATTTGGATCTAGTTGATTGATGGATCACTCCACTTCTTGATGAGTAGGGTAAGGGCAATGAGTGATCTAGTTATTTCTTGGGTTGATGCGCGGGAGGCCTTCACTATATGGCGAGGCAAGTTTCCCCTGTTGTTGCTCAAGTCCGAGACTAGCCATGGATTGGTAGGCTCTGACATCACTGAGTTTCTTTGGGGAGATGGGCTCCATGGGTGTGGCTTTGGCCCTTACTCATATTGTGGCTAAGGGTTACAGGAGAGGCTGATTCAATATGGGCATGTGTTAAAATTGGCAACTAGGGCCAAACTCCACCTTCGACAACTCATATGATGGAGATGATATTTTTATTGGATTCCTCTTTCTGAGAGGTGCAGGATTGATCTAAATATCATCTCATTTTGAGAAGTAGAAATGGAATTATGAATTTATTTCTTCTATGGACAAATTGTCAAGGTTCACCAAAAGTCTAATGTAGGCTCATGAAGCCCAACATATATGTCTCTTCACCCTCAACGTTGTGTATAAATAGAAGAGGCACTTTCCTCATTTGGACATCAACTCACACATCTTTCTCTCTCTTCATCTGATTGGGTCGTACAAATCGTAGGCAACCTGTTCTTCTCCACACGTGCAAAGGTTTGACTGGGCATTTCTGTTTTCTGCGTTGATAGAGTTGCAACCAACTTTGACCAGCTTTGACTAGGCATTGTTTGACTTCATTTGACTACGATTTTTGTGTGAGAATCTTTGTTTGGGTAGGCCACATATTCTAGCATAAATACCAAGATTTTTGGGCACTTTAACGAGCGTTGACTGCAACCCTTTGACTGCAGAAATTGACCGTGTGTTGACCATGTTTGACTGGATTTTTCAGGACTGTTTTGGGCTGATTTGGATTGTCTTTGGAGGCCGAGTTGACTAGGTTTGATCGAGCTGATTTGGAGGAGACTTTCTGCTGGTTTGACCAGTGTTGAATTTCTGGTTAGGGCATCCTATTGGCTGTAGTTTGACTGGACTATTTTACAGTGATTGGGCAAGTAGATTGTGTATATTGTACTCTCTCTGCTGAACTTTTGAAGAATAATAAGAAGATTTGATCAAAGGGTTTTCCCCACATTGGGGTTTTTCCTTGGTATCGCTAAATATTGTGTACTCTTGTCTTGGCTTGTCTTTTGCTTATTGTTTATGTTCTATCTGCATTTACTATCAATGTTAATGTGATTGCTAATCTGGAAATTGATATTGGGCTAATAAGAAAAATTGAAGTAAATTGCTCTAAAGCATAGAACATACCATTATTATCTAAAATTAACATGGCATCAGAGCTAAGGTGAAGACAAAGCCCAAGCAAGAGTGAGAAGAGCAATCACTGAGATTTGTTGAACAAGGACAAGATTCAATGGCCTCCTCATCTTGCTTCAAATCTGATGACAACCTCAATGATAAGTCTGATTATCATGCATGGAAGATGTCTCTTGACTTGACTTTGGAAGAGCATGATGCTATGGACTATGTGTAGGGAAAGATGATTGAACCTCCTTCAAATGCACCGGATGCCGCTAAGACAAAGTACAAGAAAGGTGAAGTCAAAGCTAAGAAGATCACCAGGGATTCTATTCATAAGCATTTAGTTGCTTACATCTCCGATTTGGGCACATCTAAGGAGATGTATGACAAGTTGGTTAGCATGTTTAAAGCTAGCAATGCAAACCAAGTCCTCTTTCTCAAGAACAAGTTGAAGGACATAAAGAAGGGAAGAGGACAAGATATCCAATCCTACTTCATGAGGATCATCGAAATAAAAAATGATCTTCTCTCAATTGGAGAAGTTATTGTTGACAGGGAGCTCACTCTCATTGCCCTTGGAGGTCTCTCTCGTGAATGGGATGTGTTCAACACTACTATCCTCAACAATGACAGGATTCCAGGTTTTGATGAATTGTTGACTAGATTTACTTAAGAAGAAACAAGGATGATAGAGAGAGAGAGACATGCCTTCAAATAGGAATGATCCTACTACATTCTCCGCTCATGCTAAAAAGAAGAACAATGCAGGTTCAAAGAAGCAATGTCAAGGAAGACCGAGATTCAAAGATGGAAGAAAGGGTAGATGCTTCATTTGTAACAGGTTTGGCCACTATGCTAGGTAGTGTCCTAATAAAACGGATACACCTCGGGATGATGACAACAACAACCACAACATTTTCAGGGGCAATAGCAATCAAAGAAATGGCAGGTTCGACAACAAAGGAAAAAGGAATGCTCCTGCTTCTCAACATGGAAATGGTCGACCTCCAAAAAGATCAAGAACTCCAGGTATGATGAATCTAATGTTATAGATAACAAGCAAAAATAATTTTATCTTATATCTACCTTCTCTATTGCCTCTCCTTCAGATACCTTGGGAAATTGGTTGATTGATAATGGTGCCTCAAGGTACTTCACTGGGTATAAGGAAGTTCTTTCAAATATGATAGAAAATGATACAATTTTGGAAATCATTCTTGGAGACAATGCCACCTATCCTGTGAAAGGAGTTGGGAATGTTACTCTTCAATTGAATCATTGTAACACCGTTCATCTGCAAGAAGCACTCTATGTACCCGATCTAATGAAGAACCTGGTATCTATCTTGGTGATGGAGGACAAAGAATTCAATGTGGCATTCATTGATGGAAAGGTACGTGTTTGGAAAAGAAATTTTAAAGAAGCATTTACTCTGGGATTCAAGGTTGACAACCTATATTAAGTTGAAGAAAGTCCATTGGAAGCTATGTCTTGCAACACATCTCTTCAATCCGAATTATGGCATCGGAGGTTTGCTCATCTACATTATAAAGCTCTACCTGATGCAAGGAAGATGGTGACAGGTATGCCCGAATTTAAAATAGAACATGAACATGTTTGTCAGGGATGTACCGAAGGAAAACATACAAGGGGACCATTCCCCTCAAGTGATAGCAAGACTACCGACATTTTGTAATTGGATCATTCAGATCTATTTGGTATGTTGCCCATTACATCTTTGGGAGGATATTTATATTATGCTATTTGTGTGGATGACTTCTCTCGCAAAACTTGGATTTATTTACTGAAGAAGAAGAACGAAGTGTTTTCATGGTTCCGCTCTTTCAAAGCCTTGGTTGAAAATCAAACAGGGAAGAAGATCAAAAGATTGAGGACTGATAATGGAATCGAATATGAATCAAATGAGTTCAATGACTATTGTAGAGAAGCTGGCAGTAAGAGGGAGACTACTACCGCATATACTCCTAAGCAAAATGGAGTCGCTGAAAAAAAGAATCGTTTCATTATAGAAGCCACCCGTGCCATGCTTCATGATCAAAGCCTTCTGAAGTTCCTATGGGTAGAAGCTGCCATCACTGCCATGTATGTTCAAAATAGATGCCCTCATCAAGCATTAGACTCCAAAACTCCCGAAGAAGTTTTCACCGGTAAGAAACCTGATGTTTCTCACTTTAAAATTTTTGGTAGCCTCGTGTATTTTCATGTGCCGAAAGGAAAGAGAAACAAATTGGATGCATTTGGGAAGAAAGGAACATTTGCGGGCTATAGTGAAACTTCAAAGGCATATAGAATCTATGTGCCTGGTCAAAGAAAAGTGGAAATAAGTCATGATGTCACCTTTGATGAAGATGCTGCCCTTGGGAAGATTAGGAACCTTCCTATTCCAAGGAAGGACAAAGAAGCAGATACAAGAAAAAAGGGAGAACCGCAGGATGAGCCAATGCCTAATGTTGAAGGACCGATGGATCACATTGATCCACCTCATCATGAGTCGTCCTCCTAAAAAAGGTGACCCTCATGGCTTAGGGACACTCTCGAAGATGCTGAGAGACATATTGCACCAAGGGGGACATTTCGTGAAAGTAAGAAGCCGAATAGGTACCAAGGGTACTGAGCTGCCATGAGCACCATTGTTCAAACTGAGCCTTGTACATTCGAAGAAGTTGTGAAGCACTAAGTTTGGAAGGATTGCTATGAACAAAGAGTATGAGTTGATTATGAAGAATGATGTCTGGGATGTGGTCCCTAGATCCAAGGACAAATCTGTTGTCAACTCGAAATGGCTCTACAAGATCAAGCATGGAGCTGATGGAAGTGCTAAAAAGTTCAAGGCCAAGTTTGTTGATTGAGGGCTCTCTCAAAAGGAATATGTGGACTATGGTGAGATATTTGCATCAGTTGCCTGCTATACCACCATCCGTTCAATCATTGCCCTTGCTGCCTCACAAGGATGGAATTTACATCAAATGGATGTGAAGACCGCCTTCTTGCATGGCTCACTTAAGGAGGAAGTCTATGTTGAACAACCCGAGGGGTTCAAAGTTCAAGATCAGGAGATACATGTATGCAGGTTGAAAAAAGCCCTCTATGGGTTGAAGCAAGCTCCCCCGACTTGGTATGAGAGGATTGACAACGATTTGATGAAGCTAGGATTTACAAGAAGGGAAGCTGATCCAAATCTTTACTTTAAGGTTGAAAATGATAGACCTCTCATCTTGGTACTTTATGTGGACGATCTCTTTGTGACAGGTGTTGACCCTCTTATTTATCAATGCAAGAGGGAGTTGGCTTGTGAATTCGAGATGAAGGACCTAGGATTGATGCACTAGTAATTAGGCTTGGAGGTTTAGCAAAATCCAGGTGAGATTTTCCTTTCCCAAGGAAAATACATTGTGAAACTACTTGAAAGATTTGGGATGGTGGATTGTAAGTCTGTGACTACTCCGATGGAACTTAAGTTCAAGAAGTTATGCGAAAGTGCTGCTGGGCCCAATTTGGGAAATCCGTCTAAGTATCGTCAACTTGTGGGGGCCCTGATGTTCTTGGTGAGCTCCCGTCCGGACATATGCTTTGCAGTGAATACATTGAGTCAATTTATGGCTGAGCCTCATCACATACATTGGATTGTTGCCAAGAATCTCTTGAGATATCTCTAGGGCATAATCACTTATGGACTGAGATACACTGCTGAGAATTTGAGGCTCCATGGTTATTCTGATGCTTACTAGGCTGGCAGTGTGGTGGATCGTAAGAGCACATTGAGATGTTGCTTATCACTCGTTTCTGCTTCAATATCCTGGATGAGCAAGAAGTAGAAATCGGTTGCTTTGAGCACCATTGAGACCGAATATATTGCTGCTAGTATGGCCTCCTGTGAAGCTGTTTGGTTGAGTAATCTCTTTACTGAGTTGTTTGGGCATGTGCTGGATACCACCGTGATCTATTGCGACAACCAAAGTGCGATTCGTCTTTATGAGAATCCTGTGTTTCATGACCGCTCCAAGCATATTGATATCAGGTACCACTTTATCCGGGATATGGTACAACGGGGAGCAATAAGGCTCCATCACATTAGGACTTATGAACAGGTCGCAGATATTCTTATGAAGTGCTTGGGGAAGGTCAAATTCTTAACCTTCCGTGAACGACTGGGAGTCATGGAAAGACCCTCTTATGAGGGTCCTGTTTGAGTTGGATATTGAGCTCTGGGAGCTTCAGGGGGCTTGGGGTACTTCTTAGAGCTGTGAACGACCATAGGGTGAGTGGTTCACCTTCCCCTGTGATACCCCATGATGGTTGATATATGCATAGGATGAGTGGTTCTCCTTTTGCTATGGCATATGAGTAGGATGAGTGACTCACTTTCTCCTACCGATACATCCTACCCATGCAGTCCAAGACTCATGGGAAGTACCTCTCATCTGGCCAATGAGTTGGGAAATGAGGATAGGGACCATAGTAGTACCGATGGATGCATCGTGTACTACCATACTCCCTATGCTAGGATGTTTGATATTGATCTGGATCAATGGAGATTGATTTCGGCTTAGTGGAGAGTGGTATGATACACTCTCGATCATTTCTTCTTGGTTCAACAGAGTAGAGTAGAGCAGAGCAAAGCATAGATGGTACAAAATGATATATGGTTTGGCAGGTGGAGTTCTCCCTAGTTGAGAGAGAGTGTTAAAATTGACAACTAGGGCCAAACTCCACCTTGGACAACTCATATGATGGAGATGATATTTTTATTGGATTCCTTTTTCCGAGAGGTGCAGGATTGATCTGAAGATCATCTCATTGTAACAAGTAGAAATGGAATTATGAATTTATTTCTTCTATGGACAAACTGTCAAGGTGGGCTAGAAGTCTAATGTAGGCTCATGAAGCCCAATAAATGTGTCTCTTCACCCTCAATGTTGTGTATAAATAGAAGAGGCACTTTCCTCATTTGGACACACATCAACGCACACATCTTTCTCTCTCTTCATCTGTTTGGGTCGTACAAATCATAGGCAACTGTTCTTCTCCACACATGTGAAGGTTTGACTCGACATTTCTATTTTCTGCATTGTACAGTCAGTTTTGACCACCATTGACCTGACATTGTTTGACTTCATTTGACTGCGATTTTTGTGGGAGAATCTCTGTTTGGGCACGCTGCATATTCTGGCACAGATACCGAGATTTTTTGGGCACTTGGACCAACGTTGACTGCAGCGCTTTGACCGCATAAGTTGACTGTGCATTGACCAGGTTTGACCCAAATTTTCCAGGACTATTTTGGGCTGATTTGGACTGTCTTTGGAGGTCGAGTTAACTGGGTTTGATTGAGCTGATTTGGAGGGGACTTTTTGCTAGTTTGACCAGTGTTGACTTTCTGGTTAGGGCATCCTGTTGATTGCAGTTTGACTGCACTGTTTTACAGTGATTGGGAAAGTAGATTTTGTATATTGTACTCTCTCTCTCTGCTGAACTTTTGAAGAATAATAAGAAGATTTGATCAAAGTGTTTTCCCCACATTGGGGTTTTTCCCTGACATCCGCTAAATATTGTGTCCTCTTGTCTTGGCTTGTCTTTTGCTTACTATTTATGTTCTATCTGCATTTACTATCGATGTTAATGTCTGGATTTACTATCAATGTTAATGTGATTGCTAATCTGGAAATTGATATTGGGCTAATAAGAAAAATTGAAGTAAATTTATCTAAAGCATAAAACATACCATTGTTATCTAAAACTAACAACGTGGTAGGCATACAATTATGATCAGAGTAACATAGTGTCTGCATGCTGGTTTCTCTGGGAGACTTGTGTGGGACGTTGGGTTACAGGACTTGGCAGTTCAACTACCGTTAGGGATGAGCTAGTCTTTAAAGTAAAAGATTGATAAGATCTTCCATTGTACCTCATTTTTACAGAGAATGTTTCACGTCTTAGTGATTCGTTGGTGTTATGGGCCATTTCACTAGCATGGCAATATGATCAATAGGAGATCGTGGTTAGCTAGCTCATGCAAACGTGTATCCTTTCCTACAGGGGTTGGATTGCATCTTCAAGAGTTCACTCTTGAGGTGCACGAGATTGGTTCCCTAGTGGGGCAACTTCTCGAGGAGTTGATCAGGGTTTTGCATTATCGAGATGCTCTACCTATTGGTAGTATGCAAAGGGATTCTAGTGCTTATACCTTGTTAGACAATGATTGGAGCGAGCAATACTTCCAGTGGATCAGGATGGTTTGGGACCCCGACATTGACAGATTCATTCATGTTGGGGTAGTACAGTGGCACATTTGGGACCTTGTTATTAGTTTTAGTTTGGGCCAGCTTGTGAAGAGGTAGCTTGTGACGACATTACTCGAGGACAAGCAATTTTAGGGGGGGGGGGAGGACTGTAATGTTCCAAATTTTTGTATTACCTTGTGATGTGGTTAGAGGAGATTTCCAGAGCATGTGTTAGCTAGGTCATAGTTGCATGATTACACCATTGGTGTGCTTAGAGGGTTTTGGAGGAGTTTTATGGGGTTCGACTGGGATCAGTTGGCATATTTCATCATCAGGATCAGTTCCTCACAATTCGATCTTGGTTCCATTGCATTCCAACGATTCCTGTAAAACGGGGTTATTATCAGGCATATTTTAATTATTTACTCTTAAGGTGCTATTTTGGGATGGTTTTTTTGGAGGAACACCTTAGTGTGATAGCTTGCTGGAATCAAGACGAAAATATCCATAAGGAAGGATGACGAAAAGGCGCTTTCGGAGGCTGGTGTGATCATGGTGGAGAAATAAACATTTTTCGGGGTTAAGTGACTTTAATTAATGAATAAAAAGTCAGTTTATTGAATAAAAGAGGGAGAAAGTGCGTTGTAAATAGAAAGGGCGAAAGTGATTTGGAGAAAATGAGAAAATACACTTAGTGACTTTATCAATAAGAAAATAATAATAATGGTGTTTCTTGAAGATCAAAGAAAGTTCTAGCAAATCTTTGAAATGGGAGAGGAGGTCATTTCTCAAGCATTCTATTTTGGTTATCATTTTTGGAGAATTGATTTGGCTCAAGCGAGTCTAGTGCAAGGGTTTCAAGTAGAACTCTTTAGCTGATTTCAGTGGACTTGGAGTGCCACCCTAGGTGGCTCAGCTGAATTTGGTGGACTTCGATTGTCATCCTAGTTGGCTTTTGGGGATATTACTTCAGATCTTCCACTTGTGCATGTTAAAATCTGAAAGTCTATGCAGAAATTTAAAAAATTCTTTGCAGAAACGGGAAAGTTTTGTGTAGAAAAATGAATGTACTCGTAGAAAATTGAATGTATTTTGTAGAAAATTGAATGTTCTATGTTGTTGTAATTATTTAGAATGCAAATTTCTTCTTCACAAATTTTCAGATCAGCAATTGTAGATAAAACATAAACTTAAGGACCATACGAAGACAACCAAACACAAATATGAGACACTGAGAACTAAGTCCAATGACCAGGGCAAAACCCACAGGAGGGGAAAATCCAAATGATTCTTCTTCTATTAGATTTTTTCAATTGTTCAACAGAGTACACAGAGAGAGAGAGAGAGAATGATAATGAATAAAGTCACCAATGTCTGATCAACTTGCAGCTGAAGTGTTCTTGCTCTTTGCTTGAAGATCCCCTTATTCTCTTGATCAGTTCTTGTCCTGCACACTTGCTCCAACTCTTCCCTTGTTCTTACTCTTCACTTGCTCTCACACTTTTCTTGCACACACTCAACACTAGCTCTCCTTCTTCACAATGAACATGCTACATCAACTCTCACTTTCTCTTGCTTAAATAGATGAGAAAGGAGAGGAGTTACAAAATGAATTCATCCCTTGAGCCAATAATAGGAGAATCAAATTCTATAAGAGAGAGTTTCTTGAGGAGAAGTGTAACTTGTCCCAAGAATAAAGAGAGAGGTACTGTTAAAATTGGCAACTAGGGCCAAACTCCATGTTGGTCATCTTATTTATGACAGCTGATATTTTTCTTGGATCCCTCTCATCGAGAGGTGTAGGATTGATCTAAAGATCATCCGATTCCGATAAGTATTCATGGAGTTATGAATTTATTTGCATTATAAAACAATTCGTCAAAGTTGGCGAGCAACCAAATAAACCACACATGTGCTCAATGTTTTAATATAAATAGAGGTGGCCTTCAAGTCATTTCAACACACTTGGGATCTCTTCCTCTTTCTACTTGTCTTTGGGTTTTAGTAGAAGGAGAGATCCTAAGGAATAACATTGCCTTGATCCAGAGGGCAAAAAGCCGGAATTGCCAGAAAAGCTAGAACTGCCGGAAAAGTCGGAACTGCTGGAAAAGCCGGAAAAGCCAGAAATGCTGGAATTGCTGGAAAAGACAGAACAACCGAGACTGCCGGAATTGTTGGGAACAACCGAAACTGCCGGAACTGCCGGGAATAGTTGAAACTACTAGAACTGCTGGGAACTGCCGAAACAGCCGGAGCATCTGTCTCCGAAGGAGAGCAACATGCAAGGGACAACTAACTAACATTGGGACAATTGTACGGTATTTAGAAGCAAATACACCAAGCATGCAATGTTACAGCTAGGATGCAAGGGACAACTACCATGCAACAACAAGCATGCTAAGGACAACAAGCATGCTAGGGACAACAAGCAAGCAAGGTGCAGCCAACACATATGTTAGGATGGCAACATGGTGTAGCAATGGAACATAATGCATTACAGTGATGGGTACAGTCATGATTAATGAAGCGTGATGAGATGCAACATAGTGATGATGGGTGCAACATGGTGCAACGCGGTGAGGTGCAACATGATGACGAAATGCAGCACAACAATAGGTGAAGGAGTCACCTTGGAGAATTAGTTGAAGCAGCATGTCTTCAACTGGTCTCATGTATCATCTTCTTAGAGATGATCTATGCTCTTATCTAGATAAGTCAAAGTGTTGACTTTTGTTGTAAACGTACTATCTCTCTCTCTCTCTCTGCTAATCTATTGAAGAATATATATGAAGAATTGATAAAGGGTTTCCCCACATTAGGGTTTGTCCTTGGTTAGCGCCACATCTTGTGTCCTCTTGTCTTGGCTTGCCTTATGCGATTTATGTTTATGTTTTATGTGCAGTTTACTTTAATGTTGATGTGATTGCTAATATGGAAAAGATATGGAGCTAACTGTGAAAATTGAAATAAATTGCTCTAAGCATAGAACATACCTAAAATTAACATGGTATCAAAGCTGAGGCGAAGACAATGCCCAAGCAAAAATGAAAGATCAATCACCAAAGACAGTTATGAATGGACAAAAGGATCAGCGGATTCCTCATCCCTCTTCAAATTCATCAAGGGTGAAGTCGAAGCAGAGAATATTATCAGAATGGCGCAACAGAATATGGCCTACCTAAAGATCACTTCATTGGAAGGCCGGATCTCAGGGTGGAAGGAAAGGTAGATAACTAGTTCGGCCATTATGCGAAGGAGTGTACGAATGGTAGGGACACATCACTTGATGATGATAACAATCATTCCAGGGACATCTTCAATGATCAAAGGAATGACAGATAATGCAGGTCATCAAGGAAATGGTCGACTCTTCATAGAAAGCAAGGAACCCCAGGTATGAAGAATCAAATGTTGTTTCTGATAAGACAAAGAAGCGTTATCTTGTATCGGCCCCTTCATATTCTTTGGGAATTTGGCTTATAGATTGTAGTGCTTCAAGGCACTTCATCGGATAGATGGGTGCACTCCTAATTTGGTAGAGATGGAAACAATCATGGGATTATACTTGGAGCCGATGCCACCTATCCCGGAAAGGGTGTAGGGAATGTTAACTCTGAATTGAATAAGGGTAACTCGATTCATTTACAAAATCCCTTTTATGTACCTGATCGCAAGAAGAACCTGGTGTCCATCTTGGAAATGGAAGTCAAAGGTTTCAGGGTGGTATTCATCGATGGAAAGGTACATGTTAAAAAATATAATTTTCAAAGATGCTTTTTTTCATGGGTTCAGGGTTGGCAATTTGTATCAAGTTGTAGGATGGTCCCATTGGGGATCATGTCAATTGACATATCGCATCTATAACATCGGAGGTCTACATATGGGGCCCTACCTGATGTGAGTCAAATGGTGATAGGGATGTCTGAATTCAAGTAGAGCATAAAGGTACATGTCTGAGATGTATCGAAGGAAAATGTTATGAGAGGACCATTCCCCTCATGTAGCAGGTCCACAAGTTTGGAACAACCTGAGGAGTTTGAGATTCATGATTGGGAAAGCCCTCTATGGCTTGAAGCAAAACACCTCGAGCGTAGTATGAGAGGATTGATAACTGTCTGATGAAGCTGAGATTCACTAGGAGTGAAACCGATCCAAACCATTACCCGAAGGTTGTGGATGATAGACCTCTGATACCGACACCTTATGAGGACGATCTATTTCTGACGGGTGCAGACCCTCTCATTTGTAGAAGCAAGAGGGAGTTGGATTCCGGATGTGGAATAAATTGCAAGCCTGTGACTACCTCGAGGATCTTAACTTTCAAAAGTTATATGGTAGTGATGTCGGACCGGATTTGGGAAATGCCTCTGAGTTTCATAAACTCATTCGCGGTGATGTTCTTGGTGAACTTTTGTCTGGACATATGTTTTGCAGTTAGCATGGTGAGCTCATATTTGGTTGAGCCTCACTGGATTGGTGCCAAGAATCTTCTGAGATATCTTCGGGGCACAATCTCTTATTGATTGAGATACACTGCTGGAAATATGAAACTGCATGATTATTCGAATGCTGACTAGGCAGGCAGTGTGGAGGATCACTAGAGCACTTCTTAGTGCTGGTTCTCTTTGGATTATGCTTCGATATCATCGATGAGTAGGAAGCAGAAGTTGGTTGCTATAAGCACCGCCGAGACCGAATACATAGCTACGAGTATGATCTCGTGTGAAGCTGCATGGTCAGAGAAGCTCTTAAGTGAACTGTTTGTACACATGATGAATACCATTGCGATTCTCCATGACAACCAGAGGGGGGATTCGATTATTGAGGATTCTTGTATTTGATGGTCACTCCAGCAGATAGACATCAAATACTGCCTTATCTGCGATATGGTAAGTTGATGAGCAAGGAGGCTCCATCGCATTGAGATTGCTGTACAGGTTGCAGAGATTTTATCAAAGCCTTGGGGAAAGGTCAAATCTGTGACTTTTCCGAACGACTTGGAGTCGTTGAGAGACCTTCTTATAAGGGTCTTGCATGTTGCATGCATTGAGCTCTGGGAGCTTTGGGGGGCTTGGGGTACCTACTGGAGCAACATACGACCGTAGGGTGACCCACCCTCCCCTGGTGGTGCATTATGAATAGGATGATTAGTTCTTCTGTGGGCCGGGATGATTAGTTCTCTTGTGGCAACTGTGGAATAGGATGATTGGTTCTCCTGTGGGCCAGGATGATTAGTTCTCCGTGGCATCCACTGATAGGATGATTCGTTCTCCTGTGGACAAGATGATTAGTTCTCCTGTGGAGGCATACTACCCATGCAGTCTGGGACTCATGGGAAGTACCTCTCATCTGATCAATGAGCAGGGAAATGAGGATAGGGACCATAGTAGTACTATTGATGGACGCATTGTTGTATCTATCGTACTCCCTATGCTATGATGACCTCCATTGGTCTGGGATCAATGAAACTGATCTGGGATCAATACGAGTGGTTTGAGACACTCTTGTGACATTGATCTGGGATCAATGAAACTGATCTGGGATCAGTATGAGTGGTTTGAGACACTCTCTTGTGATATTGATCTGGGATCAATAAAACTGACTTCAGGTCAGTAAGAGTGATGTGACACACTCTCTTCAGATGAAATTGACTTCAGGTCAGTAGAGAATGGTATGAGACATTCTCGATCAATTCTTCTTCTTCATGGTTCAGCAGAGCAGAGCAGATCAAAGCAGAGCAGAGCTCAACAGATCAGAGCAGATCAAAGCAGAGCAGAGCTCAGCAGATCAGAGCAGTGCAGGGCACTGATGGCAGAGATAGTACAGTTAGACATATGGATCAACGGATGGAGTTCTCCCTACTTTAGAGGGAGTGTTAAAATTGGCAACTAGGGCCAAACTCCATGTGGGTCATCTTATTTATGGCAGCTGATATTTTTTTTGGATCCCTCTCATCGAGAGGTGTAGGATTGATCTAAAGGTCAACGTTCTTACTCTTCACTTGCTCTCGCACTTTTCTTGCACACACTCAACACTACCTCTCCTTCACAATGAACATGCTACATCAACTCTCACTTTCTCTTGCTTAAATAGATGAGAAAGGAGAGGAGTTACAAAATGAATTCATCCCTTGAGCCAATAATAGGAGAATCAAATTCTATAAGAGAGAGTTACTTGAGGAGAAGTGTAACTTATCTCAAGAATAAAGAGAGAGGTACTGTTAAAATTGGCAACTAGGGCCAAACTCCATGTTGGTCATCTTATTTATGGCAGCTGATATTTTTCTTGGATCCCTCTCATCGAGAGGTGTATGATTGATCTAAAGATCATCCGATTTCGATAAGTATTCATGGAGTTATGAATTTATTTGCATTATAAAACAATTCGTCAAAGTTGGTCAGCGACCAAATAAACCACACATGTGCTCAACGTTTTAATATAAATAGAGGTGGCCTTCAAGTCATTTCAAAACACTTGGGATCTCTTCCTCTCTCTACTTGTCTTTGGGTTTTAGTAGGAGGAGAGATCCTAAGGAATAACGTTGCCTTGATCCAGAGGGAAAAAAGCTGGAACTGCTGAAAATGCTGGAATTGTCGGAAAAGTCGGAAAACCCAGAAAAGTCGGAAAAGCCGGAATTGCCGGAAAAGCCGGAAATGTCGAAATTGCCGAAAAAGCCGGAACTGCCGAGACTGTTAGGAACAACCGGAACTAAACTGCTGGGACTGCCAGAACTGCCGGAACAATCAGAACTGTCGGGACTGCCGAGAACAACCAGAACTGCCGGGAACAGCCGGAACTGCCAGAATTGCCGAAACAACTGGAGCATTTGTCTCCGAAGAAGAGCAGCATGCAAGGGACAACTAACTAACATTGCGACAATTGTATGGTACTTAGCAGCAAATACACCAAGCATGCAATGTTACAGCTAGCATGCAACAACAAGCATGCTAAGGACAATAAGCATGGTAGGGACAACAAGCAAGTAAGGGACAACACACAAGCAAGGTGCAACCAACACATAGGTTAGGATGGCAACATGGTGCAGCAATGGCACATAATGCAGTACAGTGATGGGGACAGTCATGATTAATGAAGCGTGATGAGATGCAGCATAGTGATGATGGGTGCAGTATGGTGCAGCGCGGTGAGGTGCAGCATGATGACGAAATGCAGCACAACAATAGGTGGAGTCACTTTGGAGAATTAGTTGAAGCAACATGTCTTCAACTGATGTCATGTATCATCTTCTTAGAGATGATCTATGCTCTTATCTAGATAAGTCAAAGTGTTGACTTCTATTGTAAACATACTATCTCTCTCTCTCTGTGCTGAACTATTGAAGAACATATAAGAAGAATTGATCAAGGGTTTCCCCACATTGGGGTTTGTCCTTGGCTAGTGCCACATCTTGCGTCCTCGTCTTGGCTTGTCTTCTGCGATTTATGTTTATGTTCTATGTGCAGTTTACTTTAATGCTGATGTGATTGCTAATCTGGAAAATATATGGAGCTAACTGTGGAAATTGAAATAAATTGCTCTAAGCATAGAACATACCTAAAATTAACAGGTACACGTCTTGAGGAGTTACAATTCGAAATAAGGAAAGAGAGAGTTACACTTAAATATGAGAGAATATTTGGTGAGAGTTAAAGTCGAATTGACTGAGGGAGTTATAAGTGCATTTAATGAGAAGGAGTTACACTTTTGCCATACATTCAATTAGTGAGGGAGAGTTACATTCTCTTAAGTGTGGAGTTACTATTTTATTCCAAGAGAGAGGTTCAGTTTGCCAAATAAGAGATTCTAAATTTAATTTACTTATTTCATGAGAGAATTCGTTTTTATTAATCCATTAAAGGTGAATGACTTTAAACTATTTTATAAATAATAGTATCATCATAATAATAATACTAGTAAGGATAAATAATAAATATATTAATTATTGACTTGTATAATCATGATTGATTTGATTTTAAAATGGATTCCATATGTCGAAATCATCCTTGATCATTTACTTCCAAATTGAGATGTGACTTACTATTTTTGGAAATTCATATTATAATTGTTAGAAATGAAATTTGATTATAGATGGTTCAAACAGAACTGAAAGATATAATTTCTTCTAGGAGAAATTCTTGCCCAAGTTGTCAAATTTTAACACTCCCTCCGAGTTAGGGAGGAATTTCTTTCTGCATCAAAGATCCCTGCTTCCTCCTATTAGAAACTTAGAAAGTCAGAAATATTTTCTTTATATAGATAATTACTTGTGACTTTCTTATCTTTATGTTCTTCTTTTATCTTTTAGTTCATCAAGCAATTACAAAAACAATAGCACAGACAAATCTCACTACACCTATTTGCCAGATAGGTGGTTCTTCCCACGTCCTAGACTGTGGGTTAGATGCATACTGAGGCCTATTCTTGTGGCCCACACTATACAAGAGGTCCTTCATCCTCGGGAGCTTTTCGACATCATTCCCTAATCTTGTGATCATTGACGGGGGGAAAGGCAGCTCAATGTTCCCAATCAGCTGTGATCGCTTCCCGGAAGGGCCATGTCCATAAGTCCAAGTTGCTCTCTAAAATCCAAGAACTTTCCTTTTGGTAAAGACTTAGTAATAATGTCAGTTATCTGATCATCAATGGAGATGTGACGAAGTCTCACTGCTCCTCTCTGCACCATATCCCAGATATAGTGATACTTGATCTCAATATGCTTGGACTTGTTATGAAACACATTATTTTCTACAAGACGAATCCCGCTCTTATTGTCACAATATATAACTGTTGTGTCTGGAACTTGCTCAAATAGTTCCCCAAAAAGCTTTCTCAGCCAAACTGCCTCACAGCTGACCATGCTAGCAGCAATGTACTCAGTGCAATAGTCTTATGCTTTCTACTTATTCAAGAGATCATGGCAGATCCCAAGTTAAAGTAGCACCCATAAGTGTTCTTTCTATCATCGGAGTTACTTGCCCAGTCAGCTTTAGTATATCCATGAAGTCTTACAGTATTAGCAATATATTTCAATCCTAGATTTATAGTTCCATGCAAGTATTTGAGTACATGTTTTGCAGCAATACAGTGGGCATGAAGGGGATCAATCATATGTTGACTTAAAGTGTTTACAACAAAGCATATATCAGGCCTAGTGTTTACCAAAAGCATCAAAGCACTAATGAGATGTCTATATTTTGTGGGATTTGCTAGACTAGGTCTTGTAGCTTTGCCATATAATTTCTTAAAGTTCATTTCCGTAGGAATTTGCATGGAATTACATTCTGTTGAAAATAGCAACAAGAAATGCTAAAATAGAAGTGCTAAAAATAGCATTTCACGATTCATTCCAATTTTAGTTAGTCCTTGAACTAAAATTGAGAATTAAAATTCGAATTGATCTTAGCAGCTGTTTGTAAAATAATTAATTAATTCATCTTGAGTTAATTAGTTGTAGAAAATCAAACATGAAGTCTATTTGAAGACATGCAACAGTTTCCCCTTTGATTGAGGAAGTTATCCCTTGATTAAAGAGATCAGGATGAGTTGTAATTAGTTAGCTCAGTTAACTGAGTTAAGTCCAGTTAGATTAGTTCCAACAATTTGTGGAACTGATTGTGAGTCCAGTTAGTTAATGCATGCATGCATGTAACTGCTGCACTTCAGATAACTGAATATTCTCTCATAAATAACTCATGCATGTCAGTTCAATCAGACACCCAAGTGAGATCAGATGATGAGACAGTGTACTATCAGTTGCAGGAATATTCCATTGAGGATATCTCTTGCATGCAGAAGGAATTCATTCCTTGGAGATTGCGCAGTTACTTCTAAGTTTGGTGAGTTGTGTGAGAGGAGAATTCACACAAGTGGCAGCTAGAGGACCCAGGAGAAACTGCGCAAGGAAATAGGAGGCTTGGAGGACTGAGGGAAGGCATATGTTGTGTCTATTCAGTCTATGAGTAGCATTGAGGGATTGCACTGAGAGCTGGATAGCTTGTGAGCTAAAGCTTTGTGTAATCCGGACATATTTCCACTTGTATGATAATACAGAGATCGGGGTTTTTAGCTGAGGCTTTTCCCAAAGTATTCTTCTGTGTTCATGTGTGATTGCTTTCTCATTCTCTGTTATGTGTGTTCTATTTGATCTGGCTCAAAGTCAATTAAGCATCCGCAAGTTTGTTTGTAGAAGTAGATCAAGTATTTTGTTTTAGTATATTGCATAATTTGTTGATCTACAGTGGGAAATTCTACACATTCTACCATAGCGAATCTTTCAAGAAGCTTAACAAACCAAGGTCACCAGGTTTTTGCCAAATCTCTAGACCCAGAAAGTAATGCATCAAACCAAGGTCTTTCATTTCAAATTCAAAAGCTAACTCCTCCTTACAATGGAGGATAAGAAGTTCTCTGCAAGAATAAATCATCAACATACAATACTGAAATCAAAGGTATACCTTGGATTGTCTTGAAGTAGAGGTTTGGGTTTGCACTGCTTCTTATGAAGCCAAGCTTTATTAGGTAGCTATCATTGCAAGTATACCAAGCTCTTGGAGCTTGCTTCAACCCATATAAGGCTTTCTTGAGTGTGCAAACATGAGTTTCCTTGTCATGCTCTTCAAAGCCTTGTGGTTGTTCCACACATACCTTTTCCTTGAGGAAGTGATGCAAGAAAGCAGTTTTCACATCCATTTGGGGAAGAGTCCATCCCTGGCTAACAGCTAGGGCAACAATAGATCAAATAGTAGTATATTGAGCTATAGGTGCAAAAATCTCATCATAATTTATTCTCTCTTTCTGAGAGAAACATCTTGCTACAAATCTAGGCTTATATTTTTTCAATACTACTATTTGCACCATGTTTGATCTTAAACAATCATTTGGAAGTGACAACAAATTTACCTTAAGGTCTAGGAACCACTTCCCAAACATCATTCTGGATGATGGAATTGTATTCTTCAATCATGACATCCTTTTAGACTTGTTTTTTTGCAACTTCTTCAAAGGTGTATGGTTTTGCTTGAAAGATGTTTCTCATGGCAACAACATACCCTTGAAACCGACTTGGCTTCTCACTTTCTCTGAATGTTCCTCTTGGGGCAGCATGTTGTTCAACATCTTGCAAGATATCTCCCAACCATAGTGGTCTGTTTCTGGTAGGAGGATCATGTGGTGGAAGATCTAGAGGATCCATGGAACCCATTGGATTATTAGCAAACTCATTCTCAGGTTTCGGTTCAGACTCAGATGCAACCTCTTTTTTAAACTCAGATGCAACCTCTTTTTCATTAATAGCTTGTCTTTCAACAATGGTAGGAAGAGGAGAGTCTCTTGCTTTTCTAAGAGCTGCATCTTCATCAAATGTTATGTCTCTGCTTATCTCTATAGTTCTTTGAGTAGGTACATAAATTCTATAAGCTTTTGAATCATCACAATAACCAACAAATGTACCTTTCTTACGTGAAACTTTTAGTTTGTTCCTTTTCTCTTTTGGCACATGGAAGTATATAGGACAACCAAAGATTCTCAAATGACTCACCTCAGGCCTTTTACCAGTGAATACTTCTTCAGGCGTCTTATTGTTTAAGGCCCGATGAGGAGTTCTGTTTTGCACATAAACATTGTTATTTGCACCTACTCCCCACAAAAACTTTGGTAGCTTTTGATCATGTAGCATGGATCTGACTGCTTCCATAATGGTTATATTCTTCCTCTCAATAACACCACTTTATTGTGTATTGTATGGAACAATGGTTTCTTTCTTTATTTCGACGTCTTTGCAAAGATCATTAAAATCATTGGAGGTGAACTCTCCCCCATTATTGGATCTGAAAGCTTTGCTCAGTTTTCCACTTTGATTTTCAATCAGAGCCTTGAAATATTTGAACATGTCAAATGCTTCCCCTTTCTTTTTCAAAAAGAATATCCATGTCTTGTGTGAAAAATTATCAACAAGAATCATGAAATACAAGTAGCCACCAAGAGAAGTCACATGCATAGTTCCACATAAATCAGAATGTGTGAGCTGAAGTCCCTGACTAGTTTTTGTTCTGCTTGAAGGGAATGGTCCCTTTATATGCTTTCCACTTGCACATCTTGGGAAAACTCCTTCATGATCCATTCTGATCTCAGGCATTCCAGAAACCATTTTCCTTACATGATGTAAGGCTTTGTAGTGTAGGTGAGCAAATCTTCTGTGCCATAACTCACACTGAAGATCGGTATCATGGGCGAGTGCATGAATGGGTTTACCATTGACTTGTAAAACCCTTCACATCTTGATCCAAGAGTGAAGACTTTTCTCATACTTGAATTCAAAGGCCAGGTTAGAACCTTTCTATTAATAAAAGCAACTTTCATTCCTTTATCTTCTAGAGTAGATATGGATACAAGATCCTTTTTCAAACTAGGTACATATAAAACTTCTAGCAGAAAAATAGATTTGCCATCATCTAACTGAAATGAAACTGAACCATAACTTTTAACTTGGTGAGTAGAATTATCTTCAAGGATAACATTTAAGTTAGTTTCCCTCTCAACTAGATTAGAGAGTGCTTATTTGTAACCAATAAAATATTTGGAAGCACCACTATCAACTAACCAACTATCAAATGAATCTGCAGAATAAGAATTGGAAAGAGTAGAAACAAGAAAATATTCTGATTGAGTTTCTGCTACATTATTTCTATATCTTGGATTTCTTGTTTTCTTAGGATGCACTTTACTTTGATTTTTAGAAGAGTTTTTTCTATAATCAAATTTGTTTTTGAATCTAGGTGCTCTTCTTCTTTTTTCATAGTCACGAGCAAAGTGACCATGTTTTTGACAGTAAAAGAATCTAACTTTTGACATGTCTAGATTCCCTTTATTTGATTTGAGAGCATATTTCTTTTTATTGCCTTTCTTTCTCTTGTCATAGGTTGTAAAAGCAGTAGGTTCTCCTTCTTCATGATGTGAAATTCTCCCTCTGGAAATTCTCTTGGATACACTTTCCTAGGAACTTATCAAATGTGGGAATAGTGTTGATGTTGCTGATCGTGGTGATAAAAGTCTCCCAAACAAGAGAAAGGCCTCCAAGCGCAATCAACACCATTTCTTTGTCGTGTACAACTTCACCAGTTGTTGACAGTTGATTCTTGATTTTAATCATTCTTAGGAAATATGCTTGAACAATGTTTATTCTATTCATCTTGATGTTCTTCAGCTAATTCTTCAAGGCAATAATCTGGTTCAAGTTACTAATTGCAAACATGCTAATTAGTTTGTCATACATTTCTTTAGTTTTCTTCAAAACAGAAACATAAGAAATGAGATGATCAATGATAATTTTCCTAGCTTTGATTTCACCATTTTTAGGGTTGGATTTGAGAGTAACACTTGAATTCTCTGGTGGATTAGCTACTGTGCCTTCAACATGCTCCAAAACTTAATGTTCTTCAAGAGTGATATCTAGCTTTGCTTTCTATGGACCAAAGTTTGAAGCATTATTCAACTTCTTCTCTACCTTGAAGTAGGATGAAGTCATCTTGATTAAAAAAACATTGACATCAAGTGGGGTCTCTTCAGGTGATCTTTGCTCTCCTTGGACTTGTTTTCACCAAGGCTCTGATACCATGTTAAAATCTGAAAGTTCTATGCAAAAATTAGCAAAATTCTTTGCAGAAACTTGAAAGTTCTATGCAGAAAATTGAATGTACTTGCAGAAAATTGAATTTACTTTGCAGAACATTGAATGGAACTTTGTAGAAAATTGAATGTTCTATGTTGTTACAATTACTTAAAATGCAGATTTCTTTTTCACAACTTTTCACATCAGCGATTGTAAATATAATATAAATTTAAGGATCACATGAAGACAACCAAGCACAAATATGAGACACTGAGAGTTAGGTCCAATGACCACGACAAAACTTACAAGGGAAAAACCCAAATGATTCTTCTTCTATTAGATTTCTTCAATTGTTCAACTTAGTACAAAGAGAGAGAGAATGAGAATGAATAAAGTCACCAATGTCTGATCAACTTGCAGCTGAAGTGTTCTTGCTCTTTTCTTGAAGATCTCATTCTCTTGATCATATCTTTCTGAGGAGACTGATTGGTTCTCCTACTGGGCACAACCCCTTATGTAACCGATAGTCCCATTGATCTACTTTGTGGTCATTCGTTGGACATTAATAAAATTATCTTATCTTATCTTATCTTGTCCTTCACATTTGCTCCAATTCTTCCCTTGCTCTTATTCTTCACTGCTCTCACACTTCTCTTACACACACTCAACACTAACTCTTCTTCTTCAATATGAACATGCTACATCAACTCTCACTTGCTTTTGCTTAAATAGATGAGAAATGAGAAGAGTTACAAAATGAATTCATACCTTGAGCTATTAATAGGAGAACCAAATTCCATGAGAGAGGAGTTATTTGAAGAGAAGTGTAAGTCATCTCAAGAATAAAAAGAGAGGTACGCATGTCTTGAGGAGTTACAAGTCGAAATAAGGAGAGAAAGAGTTACACTTAGATATGAGAGAATATTTGGTAAGAGTTACAAATCAAATTGAATGAGGGAGTTACAAGTGCATTTAATGAGGAGGAGTTACACTTTTGCGATACATTGAATTAGTGAGGGAGAGTTACATTTTCTTAAGTGTGGAGTTATTATTTTATTCCAAGAAAGAGGTTCAATTTGCTAAGTAAGAGATTCTCAATTTAATTTAGTTATTCATGAGAGAATTCATTTTTATTAATCCATTAAAGGTGAATGTCTTTAGACTATTATATAAATAATAATATCATAATAATAATAATAATAATACTAGTAAGGATAAAAATATTACTTCTTGACTTGTATATTCATGATTGATTTGATTTTAAAATGGATTCCATATGTCGAGATCATCCTTGATCACTTAGACATGACTTACTATTTTTGGAAAGTCACTTCCAAATTGAGATGTGACTTACTATTTTTGTAAAGTCATATTAGAATTGTTAGAAATGAAATTTCATTATAGGTGGTTCAAACATAACTGAAAGATATGATTTCTTCTAAGAGAAATTCATCCTTGAGCTGTCAAATTTTAACAGTTCAGACAGAGAATTTGCAGCTGTTTGGAGTGGATTTTCCAAAGGAGAAACCCTTGGCAAAATGGTTAATTTTCAAGCTTTGATTATTGCAGGATCATCTTCAGAGGGCTGAGATCTTTTATTAGCAAAGGTACCAAGTTTAATTGCTGGAGCCCATTTTATTTGTTGGGGCCGAATTTATCTGCTAGGGATGAGTTTATTTGTCGGCCTAGTTTATTTGTGGGGGCTGAATTTATCTACTGGGGCCGAGCTTATTTATTGGGCAAAGTTTATTTGTCGGAGCCCAGTTTATTTGATGGGCCGAATCCATGTTTAGTCGCTGGAGCCAATTTTATTGCTTAGGCCGAGTTTGTTGGAGCTGAGTTATCTTTGTAGAGAGGCTGGGTTTATTATTGTTGGGGGCCGAATTACTTGTTCAGATGGAGGCTAAATTCATCATTCTAGGATGGCCTAGTTGTTGACTATATAAGTGCCGCATTGATTGAGTTATTTGCTGGAGTTCTATTACAGGTTCTTAGATTGATATTTTCCATGTAAATCTCTTGATCAATTTAATAAAGTCTGGTTGTGCCTTGAAAATTTACGCTGTAAGTGTTTATTTGTTTTGCATACAAAGTGTTCAAAGAAAAGCTTGCACACAATGTGTTTTTCAAAATTCCTAAAAGAGAAAATTTAATATTTTTGCAAGTTGTGCTAATATATTTCAGATAAGGGATATCACAGATAATGATCCAAGGGTAATCGACTTCCCTCTATTTATATGAGGGTAGCAATGTCAATTTACCCTAAAATAGAGTAAAAAGCCCTAAATATAATTAAATCCATGATACAAGGTGGATAGGTCACGAGCCACCCCCCAAAGATATCTAAGTCGATGAAATAACATAAAATCAAGCCTCAATTAATCGACATGTGTGAGTCTAATGTATTCCAAAGGTAAATTCATCATCAAAAGGGCACGTCTCTCGATGAAAAGGTGCAAGGAATAACTTCAGTGACATGTCTTATTGCCTAAGTCATGGATCTCCATCCAAATGAGGTTTCATATCATCAAAATAGTCCTCCAAAGCCCACCATCCTCAAAATGGCTCACATCATCATTGAAAAAGGATCTACGATGATATCCTCAAGGAATAACATGATGTCATCAAGGTGAAGGGTGCAACAACCCCTCTAAAGGGGTCCCAAGTAGTCAACAATATTAATCACCATAATAAGAAGTGGAATTTCCATCAAGAAGGTACAATGCTAGCTTGGGGGTGTGCAGTCATCTGTGGGGTGCACCATCTCTCTAATCAATGCTCTAGCTCTAGTACTCAGCGTCCAAGGTCTTGGGGTTGGAGGGTCACATCATCAACGCCAATTCATCATCCAAACCGACGCACCTGAACAAGGCTCCAGTGTCCTCCATTAGGTGTCGTATATCATCATGGAATGGGGCTAGAGATGACTTACAAAATGCTGGAAAAGCATCACTCATCCCTCAAGGGATCTTGGCTACACTTGTACGAATCATCTAGCACATACCTAAGGAATTGAGTGAAATCAACATTATGGGTATAAGAACCATAAAAACATCAAGGTAGACCACATTCAATGCCAAAGCCATCAAAGTACTTCACACAATCATGACTTTCAAATGACCAATTAGCTTATGAATGTGTATGAGTGGTTATATAAGAGGGGGTAGAGCTCAAGCTAATATTGGATTTTTCTTGCTTTACATCCCTTGCCATTATTTTGCATTTTAATATTTGTCTCATGCTCTTTCTTTTCTTACAACTGCATCAACCTCAGGTGTAGTCAACCCCTTCTTCTCATAAGTTAACACCAATAATGAACTCGTATGAGCAACAAACAACAACCAACCAAAAGATGGGATAATGGATATAGGGGAATGATGATAAGTGTTTAGTATGAATAATATGGATCACTACCACCATCGAAGTCTCTTATTTGTGCCCCTCCCAGACAGTGAAAGAAAAGACCCTAAGAATGGTCACACTGGACTAGGGACACATGATAACCACCAAGGTGAAGTAGTGGGACATGTACTTAGCCAATATTGGTCTATAATCCAATTTCAACCTATGATCCATACTAAAATACTTTAAATATTAAATGAAAGCACTTGAATGCAAAAATAGTTAAAGTACCTCACAATAGATGAACCACTATCATTGGATAAGTCAGCTAAATCAATAAATATATAGACTGGATTGTGGATGAGAGGCATTTGATTCTCGTAGGGCTGCCGACTCGCAAGTTGCAATGTGGGAGAAATTTTTTCTCCTAGGGTTACCCATGTATCTAGATGGATAACACAGTTAATGATAGTTAAACTATTGATTTGTATTGTTTATATCTATAAGTTGCACAGAACATGGAAACTTTTGGAAGTTTCTGAAATGGATATGTTGGAAACATGACCCTCCAAGGATGGAAATGTCGGGTGAGACATCATACACACACACATAGAGAATTTTTTTACAAATAAGTTGAAAACACATTATCTTGCAAGTCAAAAAGAATGAAACACATAAATGACATTTTAGAATGAAAACCAAATCTATATTAACTCTCATAGATGATTACATGATGCAAATTCCAAAATTAGCCTTTATAGACGATGTTGTACATCCAATTTTCCAACATAAGCCTTTATACATGAGGCTATATGTTCTAAAAATGAAATTAAAGATGAGCTAAAGACAATTACTGATTACATATTATAACAATCCTTAGCCTCGTCAAGAAAAATAGAACAAGATGCTTGTTCCACAACAATAGAGCGTGGATTGGAAGAAGAGGCAACTCTACTAGTACATCCACTTGTATCACCACCAATATCAAGAGTAGTTAGAGAGAGCTTTAATTCTAGGCATTTAGCTTCCACATCCCAACCTTTATGAGGTCCACTTGTAATTCTTCACCCCTATGAGACACAATGCATAGGTTTGAATGCACATATACAAGATCCTTAGCCTATTGCAATACCAACATTTTGCAGTTCATAGAATGAATGAAATTATAGGTGCTCCAATTACGTTTTTCCGATGAAGAGCTTGCCAACAACAAAACAAACAATTCCCTTCTTTACATCAGTTCGTCGAGAAGTTGGAAACAACCTTTGAAAGGATTTTTTCACTCCATTGGCCACCTTCTTGTCCTTATGTGCGGCCTTCCTCTTCTTGTTGTTTTGAGCATTGAAATCATCATCGTGAAATTTTGGATTTAGAGCATGTGCCAAAGTGTGCAATGAAGTGTTAAAGCCATTTCACCTTGTAACAATGATGGACATCACTTGCTTTGCAAAGTCAAAATCCACAAAAGGAAGTGCAAGAACCCCCTGTGTATTAATTTCCATGGTTTTCTCAACAATGGTATTCATGCCATCATAAACCTCTTCCAAGAAAAGTTTGTTTGTTTCTGCATTTCAGAGAAGATAAAATGCAAGCTATGTGAACTTGAGCAAGAAAACAATCTTGCTCCACTAGTCTTTGTCAATCAACACCCTCCTCACCATAGTTCCCCTTTCTGAATCTGCTTGTCTTCACTTAGCCCTAGTTGCACCCATCACTATACTCATTAATGTAGTTTTGATTTCAACAAGGTGGTGCAACATGATGAAGGGGTCCCACTAAACTAGGATCAAAGACTAACCACCCACTTAAGGTGAGAGAACATGATCACGATCAAAACCCATTCTTTGTCCAAGTCACCCTATAATCCATACAAAATGCCCAAAACAAACAAGCATAAGCACTCGATTGCAAAATGATTAAAGAACCTTTTTGAGAGGAAGCCCACCTTTGTCCAAGTGCTCATGCCAGATGGGTGAGGAGCATATGTTTGATGCAAGTGGCAGAGATATAATGGCATGTCATCAACTAGTGGAGGCTGTCAGGGGCTATTGGCTATGTGGCTGGCCAGTTGACTATAAAAAATAGGAGAAATGTTTTCTCGTATAGGGTTACCCATTTTAGTGGGTAACATCCCCATGTAACCCTTAACTCACTCTATGCTAGGATTGATGTTGATCAATCTAGGGGTAGCTAGATTGGGTGATTTATCTTACTTGGTTAACTACTTGTGATGTATTAGTGTTCTCTTCATCAAACAAGAACAATAAGGCAAAGGACACAAGATATAGGCGATCATCCAAGGACAAAAGCTCTCCAACTGAGAGGAAAACCCACCAGAATTCTTCTCTTCTTATAGACCTTCAATTGACAAATTCCAAGACTTTGACCCTTGACCAAGAACCTCCAAGACCAAGTCAAATCTTGCTTCCGAGATTCTTTTTGCAATTTTGACTTCCAACAACGTCTTCTACAATTTCGACGTCCTAATAGATTCCTCTGCAACTTCGACCTGCCCAGCAGATTCTTCTGCAACTTCAACCTACCTAGCAGATTCTTTTGCAACTTCGACCTGCCCAGAAGATTCTTCTGCAACTTCGACCTACCAAGCAAATTCTTCTGCAGAAACCATAACCCTTACACGTGAGAAAAATACTGGTGTATTCTTGCTTCTTTCTTCTTCACTTAGGTGGTTTCTCTCTCTTAGAGAATTCGACTTCCAAATAGCTCTTGCTTGATGACCTAACTTCACTTTTGCACCTCGACTTTTGCTGCTGTAATAGGAGCCCTAATTGCGAATCACTTTTGCACCTCGACTTTTGCTGCTGTAATAGGAGCCCTAATTTCTTCGCACGTGTGGAGAGTATTAGCCTAGAAGCAATCCCAAAAACTCGACTTCCTTTTTCTCCTTCGTCCTCTCCTTCACACTTCTTTTCTTCGTTGTGATCAAACTTGAGTGTGTGAAGTGTTTTTTTCCAAGTGAGGTCGAGGTCTCCTTTATATACGCTTCTCATTGGATCGAATTGCTCCTTTTAGGCCAACTTGCCCCTTTGTGTAGGCCTACTTGATCTTTTCATTATGACTAGGTTTTGGAGGGTCTTTTGACTCAACTTTGACTCAAATAAATTCATTTTACAATATGTAACATGCCCAAATGGGTCTCCAATACATGACAATGACATTCTTGACTTGTAGACTCAATGACAAGCCCTAGAAGCTCACAATGGGAGCTTGACCTATAGAATAAATTTCCTTGAGCAGGAAACCCATGCCTCAAGACTCACAATAATAAATTTATTTTTCTCTTTTCATTAAATACATAAATCATGATTACATATGTCATTATGAAGACGAAACCTAGTTATATATTTCAACACTCCCTCTTAACTAGGGATGTATTCATAATACATACAAGGTACTTGGACATTTTCAACCTGAAGAATTCTCATAAGAAGATTCAGATTAGTAACCCATTTGTATAGCATCATACCAACCAACATTGTCACATAGCAAGGCCTTGACTAACAACTCTATCTCTTCACAAGATCAGAGCACAATGCTGGTGAGACCAATGACTTATGGACACCATCATCATTGTCTCTCAAGGCACATACCCCACTCGGGTGTTCACAGGGTATGTCCTCCCAGGACTATTCTTATCTTGGATTCCCGGACCTCAAAGAATATTGGTCCTCTACGACTACTCTTATCTTGGATTCCTAGTCCTCAAAGAATATCAGTCCTCTACGACTACTCTTATCTTGGATGCCCTACCTCATCCTCAAAAAGTATCAGATGCCAGATACTTACCCAATCCTCCATTCTTTCTTCCAAAGTGAAGATAAGAATGATGTGTCTATCTCTCCCTCTCAACTAAGGAGGATATACCCTTTCCTATGAAGGAATGTACCCGTTCCTATAAAAGGAATGTACCCAAGCTCCCTCTTATCCAGGGCATTGGCCAAGCTCCCTCTTAACCAGGAACTTGCTTCCAACAACTTTCCACTCTAGGTGGAGATCATGGGACTATTAGCTGCTTGTGGGGCTCCTTATTTTGATGTTATGAAGTTCATCTTTAACATTACGGAGGCTTCATCTTTTGGGACTTCCTCGTAGGGCATCGACGATCCATCAATATATCTATATCTATATATATATTATATATATATATTATATTTCAAAGCAAGCAACTTGAAAAAAAAAAAGAAAAAAAAACAAATTGCATCGCATTTGGCCAAACAATATTTGCTATACGCAATCGCGACGACATAACCCTCGTTCCACCTACCGACATCATCATGCCTGCACCCTCCAAACCCTGTTCTACCACTATTGGCACTTAACATTGTCACTTTGTTTGCATCCACATCCGTTGCTTTGTTTGCCGCCCTGCAACCAAATCCCAAATTCAACTGCCACTACATTCAACTAGCCAACATATTTGTTCACTATCAAAAATAGGGCCGCAACAACAGAGTACATGCTAAAAAATTGGGTTGCCTGTAATCCATTGCATCCCACAGCGGAAGCTGCAATAATCATTCAATTCACAGTGTTGTATGAGTTGTGACGACATAGTACCACAAATCTAGCTGTCGTATGAGTTGTTGACAATGCACGTCCATCTATACAATTCGTACCTAATTGCAATCCATGTCTGTGCATGCAACCCAAAAACCGACACCGTACAAATATGTACATTTGGTCTTCCAACCCTTGATTCTTCACATGTCTTTATGGACAATCGCGTCTTTACACAAGTGATTTTTCAAATTTAAGTTTTTGAAACGTATGGTCAAAAGGTTCTCTAGGTATACTATATATAAGGAAATTAAAAAACGTTATAAAGTAATATTCGAGTCCAATTAAAGGGAAACAAGAAGTATCTCAATTAAAGGCATAATTAAAAATAAATAAATAATACCTATAAGTTTAGGTATAAAGGGTCAATTCCAAAAGGAAGGTCAACATTTTCATAAAGTGTTAGTATTATAGGATTATAGTTAAAAGAGACAATTATAAAAAGGTGAAAAGGTACTTGAGGGTCTTGTAAAGGAAAAAAAAGGAGGGTGATATTATAGAAGATAAATGTATTATTATAAGGATTGAGAGGGCTACTTTTAAACCCTAAGACTCATCTGGAAAAAAGAAAAAAATGGGGACCAATAATGAAAGATTTCCTAAAACCTTTAGTAAATGTTTTAGTGCACTATTTAAAATCAAAGGATCACTTGTACAAAGAGATATTCTAATCTCCATCAGTCCTATTGAAGATAATAATTATGTTAGTACTAAATGTGTTAACCTAAGAAATCAGACTCATTGCCCAGGCCCCACGTGTCCCAAATCAGACGAATCAGACACGATTTGGCGGGACACATGTCCTCCGGATCGTGTCCGGTCGTGTCCCGATTCCAGGACATGTGTCACGAGTTTTTGCCTTCCGCGTGGCTATAAAAGTGTGATTTGGCCCATTCTAACTTCACCAAAGTCATTCTCTCTTGTTGTGGGTTTGCTGTGGGTGTGTGAGAGCGAAGAGCAAAGGGTGTGGGAGCATTTTGGAGGTGATTTAAACAACAGGTAAGTGCATTTTCTCTCTATTTTTTTTGCATTTTTATTACAACATTTTGCATGTGCATTTTTTTTACAAATTTGTGCATTTTTTCTTTATTTTTTTACAGCGTTCATGTCTCAATCAAGGGTAGCAGTGAAGGGGCAAAGGAAGGGGAAGAATGTCCCCATTGGAGATGCCCCTATTCCAATTTCATCAGAGTTTGTAAGTGTTCCCTCTATTGCAAGTGGGGTTGCAACAACAAATTCAAATGTTGAGGGAAGACAACAACCTCAAGATTACAAATATCCCTTGTGGAAATATGTCACAAGAGAGCAAGGGCCAGGTAGCAAGATGAAGGGAGGAGACAATGTTGCTTGAAAATGCAACTATTGCAAACTCATTTCATGAGCACATATTACCGTGTGAAAGCTCATTTGTTGGCTTTACCAAGTTGTGGAATTGCAACATGTACACAAGCGTCTTTAGCTAAGAGGAAGGAAATGGAAAAAGTGGCCAACATTGGTATGGCAAAAGTGGCTGCAACATCTTAAAAAAACAAAAATGGAGACCGCCTTTCATTCTTGAGGAAAAGCGACAACAAATTTCCATTTAAGAGTTCTGGTGGGGGACAAGCAACAAAAAGAAAGGCAATGGCACTTGGTTCAATGGATAAGATTTTTCAGAAAGAGAAACGAGAAGAGCTTGATCTCACCATTTCATTTGTTATTTCTATCAGAACTTCATATCCTTTAATGTTGTACGCTCACCTTTATTTACTGAGATGTGCCGAGCTCTAACTCAAGGGGCTCCATCAGGGTATGTGCCTCCTGGGTTAGAACCACATTGTTGACGAAGGCAAAGAAAAAGGTGGACAAAATGCTTGAGCCTATTAAATCAGCATGGCCAACATCTGGGGTTAACATTGTTTCTGATGGATGGACAGATCCAACAAGACACCCACTCATCAACTTCATGCTGTCTTCCTTGAATGGTCCAATTTTCTTGAAATTAGTGGATGCACTTGGACAATAAAAAGATGCACAATATATGGGTGAGCTGTTTATTAAAGTTATTGAAGATGTAGGTGTTGATTCTTGTGTGCAAATCATTACAGATAATGCACTTGTATGCAAGGCTGTTGGCATGATTGTGGAAGCTAAATATCCATAAGTATTTTGGATACCTTGTATTGTCCATTTTTTGAATTTAGCACTTAAATCTATTGCTTCTGACATGCTTTGGATTGGAAGCATTATTGATGATGCATGCCATATCCACAACTTTGTACAAAATCATACAAATTCCCTCACTATCTACAAGGAGTATAGTAATTTATCATTGTTGAAGATTGTGGATAGATACACAATTTGCCTTTTCATTCATCATGTTGAAAAGGTTGAGGGAGGTCAAGATCGCTCTTGGGGCCATGGTTATTTTAGAGTTTTGGTCTTTTTGGAGAAATATAGATCAAGCAACCTCAAAAAGAGTGAAGGACACAGTGTTAGATGATGCTTGGTGGGAGAGGGTAGATCTACTTATTCAAATCATGGACCCTATCATTTCTTTGCTTTAATTTGCAGATACAAGCCAACCCATCCTAGGAGAGGTTTATGATTGATGGAATTCCATGATTAACTCTGTGAGGAGCATTATTTTATAGAGTGAGTGCCCGGAGTAAGAGATATCATCAGAGGCCTTCACCACCATACAAGATATTCTTGTCAGCAGATGGGACAAGAATTGCACACCTTTACATTGTTTGACTTACTCATTGAACCCAAAATACTACAGCCATGAGTGGCTGAATGGTGGACCTTCCTGCAGATTCCCTCCTCACATGGATGGGAAAATTTCATAGGGGAGGAAAGATGCATTGAGGCGGATTCTTCTGGATAGAGCATCTCTTGATGAGGTGGAGGATGCCTTTGCAAAGTTTTCCACTGACACTGGTCGATTTGTAGGATATGATGTGATGAGAGATAGGGGGGCTAAGAAGCAGTGTGGAAAAAGTCTGCAAAAAAATCGCGATTTAATCCTAAAAACACGATTTTTGAACTAAACGATTTAATCCTCGGACATTTTGGCGACTTTTTCACAAAGGAAAAGTCGCCAAAAAGTCGGCCTCCCTTCCTAGGCCGCAGATAAAGAGGCCGCAAAGGTGAAAATGGTCTTATTTTTCGCTATTTTCTCTCCCATTCGATGTTGTGGAGATTCATAGGGGTTTGCCATTGCCTAAAAGGAGAATATTTGAGAGTTTTGAGGTGGAGATTTGGAGATTTTTCCATTGCTCATCGTGGGAGATTCAAACTTCAAAGTGCCGAATTGCTGCTGCCTAGTGCTAGGTATGTATTTTAATTTCTCTCCTGGTTTTTTTTACACGTGATTTCTTAAATCTTTCTATACTTCTCTAAAATTCTATTAGTTTGTTTATGTCTTATTTTTGCCTAGAATCTAGATTCTAGATTGAAGCAAAACTTCAACTTTCAAGATTGAAATGACAAAAATTCAAATTTCAAACCCTTGTTTACTGAATCTGAGTGTTTTCAAGTGACTAAGAAGAGGCATTTAAAATCTAAAATCAACTATCGCATTTGTGTTTGCTTTTTATGTGATGGGAAATTTTTAATTTGTTTCAATTTTTTTTTGTGCCCAGGTTTAAATTCAAGTTCAAAGTTTAAAACAAAATGCCAAGGCTTTTGGATGCTATGTGGGAATATGGTGAACCTGATACTATACACGAATATGGGGGAACCAATAAAATGTATTTGACTTGCAAGTTGTGTGGCAAGCATATGTCAGGAGGTATCAACAGATTAAAATTCCATTTGGGGCAAATTCCGAGGCAAAATGTTGACCTTTGCCCAAATACAACTCTAGAAATCATCTGACAAGCTATTCAATCATTGATGGATAAAGAGGACAGAAAAGACACCAAGGTAGCACTAAAAATCCAACTTGTAGGAGCCTCAAGAGTGGGGGGAATTGAGAGTGGTAGTGCTTCTTCAGCATCACCTTCCTCACCCATAGGTCCCAAACCCTCATCTATCTCATCTTTTTTTGTTCTTAGAACCACAGCTGGTGCACAACTTGGCTCAAATCAACAATTAAAAAAAATGAAAAGGCAGAAGCTGACAGGTTGGTCAGTAAGTGTCTTCTATGGAGTGATGTTCCTTTCAACATTGCCAAGAAAAACCCATTCTACCAGCCTATGTTTGATGCTGTTGTTGTCGTTGGCCTGGGGTACAAAGCCCCCCCCTTTGCAGAATTGAGAGGGCCTCTTCTTCAAGATGAAAACACTGATTGCACTTCTAGATTGGAGGAGTTAGGGCATCATGGGAACAAACTGGATGCATAGTCATGTCAGATGTTTGGACTGACCAAAAGGGTAGGACCCTTCTTAACTTCTTGGTTAGTTGTCCCAAGGGGACAATGCTTATGAAATCTGTTGATGCATCTGCACACATTAAAGATGCACGTACATTATGTGAGTTGTTGGACATCTTCATTTAGGAAGTAGGCCCAAGCAATGTTGTCCAAGTCATAACAGACAACACTGCAAATTAT
>APFE030643591.1:77187-98728 GCA_000404065.3 Pinus taeda
AAAAAGAAAAAAAAACAAATTGCATCGCATTTGGCCAAACAATATTTGCTATACGCAATCGCGACGACATAACCCTCGTTCCACCTACCGACATCATCATGCCTGCACCCTCCAAACCCTGTTCTACCACTATTGGCACTTAACATTGTCACTTTGTTTGCATCCACATCCGTTGCTTTGTTTGCCGCCCTGCAACCAAATCCCAAATTCAACTGCCACTACATTCAACTAGCCAACATATTTGTTCACTATCAAAAATAGGGCCGCAACAACAGAGTACATGCTAAAAAATTGGGTTGCCTGTAATCCATTGCATCCCACAGCGGAAGCTGCAATAATCATTCAATTCACAGTGTTGTATGAGTTGTGACGACATAGTACCACAAATCTAGCTGTCGTATGAGTTGTTGACAATGCACGTCCATCTATACAATTCGTACCTAATTGCAATCCATGTCTGTGCATGCAACCCAAAAACCGACACCGTACAAATATGTACATTTGGTCTTCCAACCCTTGATTCTTCACATGTCTTTATGGACAATCGCGTCTTTACACAAGTGATTTTTCAAATTTAAGTTTTTGAAACGTATGGTCAAAAGGTTCTCTAGGTATACTATATATAAGGAAATTAAAAAACGTTATAAAGTAATATTCGAGTCCAATTAAAGGGAAACAAGAAGTATCTCAATTAAAGGCATAATTAAAAATAAATAAATAATACCTATAAGTTTAGGTATAAAGGGTCAATTCCAAAAGGAAGGTCAACATTTTCATAAAGTGTTAGTATTATAGGATTATAGTTAAAAGAGACAATTATAAAAAGGTGAAAAGGTACTTGAGGGTCTTGTAAAGGAAAAAAAAGGAGGGTGATATTATAGAAGATAAATGTATTATTATAAGGATTGAGAGGGCTACTTTTAAACCCTAAGACTCATCTGGAAAAAAGAAAAAAATGGGGACCAATAATGAAAGATTTCCTAAAACCTTTAGTAAATGTTTTAGTGCACTATTTAAAATCAAAGGATCACTTGTACAAAGAGATATTCTAATCTCCATCAGTCCTATTGAAGATAATAATTATGTTAGTACTAAATGTGTTAACCTAAGAAATCAGACTCATTGCCCAGGCCCCACGTGTCCCAAATCAGACGAATCAGACACGATTTGGCGGGACACATGTCCTCCGGATCGTGTCCGGTCGTGTCCCGATTCCAGGACATGTGTCACGAGTTTTTGCCTTCCGCGTGGCTATAAAAGTGTGATTTGGCCCATTCTAACTTCACCAAAGTCATTCTCTCTTGTTGTGGGTTTGCTGTGGGTGTGTGAGAGCGAAGAGCAAAGGGTGTGGGAGCATTTTGGAGGTGATTTAAACAACAGGTAAGTGCATTTTCTCTCTATTTTTTTTGCATTTTTATTACAACATTTTGCATGTGCATTTTTTTTACAAATTTGTGCATTTTTTCTTTATTTTTTTACAGCGTTCATGTCTCAATCAAGGGTAGCAGTGAAGGGGCAAAGGAAGGGGAAGAATGTCCCCATTGGAGATGCCCCTATTCCAATTTCATCAGAGTTTGTAAGTGTTCCCTCTATTGCAAGTGGGGTTGCAACAACAAATTCAAATGTTGAGGGAAGACAACAACCTCAAGATTACAAATATCCCTTGTGGAAATATGTCACAAGAGAGCAAGGGCCAGGTAGCAAGATGAAGGGAGGAGACAATGTTGCTTGAAAATGCAACTATTGCAAACTCATTTCATGAGCACATATTACCGTGTGAAAGCTCATTTGTTGGCTTTACCAAGTTGTGGAATTGCAACATGTACACAAGCGTCTTTAGCTAAGAGGAAGGAAATGGAAAAAGTGGCCAACATTGGTATGGCAAAAGTGGCTGCAACATCTTAAAAAAACAAAAATGGAGACCGCCTTTCATTCTTGAGGAAAAGCGACAACAAATTTCCATTTAAGAGTTCTGGTGGGGGACAAGCAACAAAAAGAAAGGCAATGGCACTTGGTTCAATGGATAAGATTTTTCAGAAAGAGAAACGAGAAGAGCTTGATCTCACCATTTCATTTGTTATTTCTATCAGAACTTCATATCCTTTAATGTTGTACGCTCACCTTTATTTACTGAGATGTGCCGAGCTCTAACTCAAGGGGCTCCATCAGGGTATGTGCCTCCTGGGTTAGAACCACATTGTTGACGAAGGCAAAGAAAAAGGTGGACAAAATGCTTGAGCCTATTAAATCAGCATGGCCAACATCTGGGGTTAACATTGTTTCTGATGGATGGACAGATCCAACAAGACACCCACTCATCAACTTCATGCTGTCTTCCTTGAATGGTCCAATTTTCTTGAAATTAGTGGATGCACTTGGACAATAAAAAGATGCACAATATATGGGTGAGCTGTTTATTAAAGTTATTGAAGATGTAGGTGTTGATTCTTGTGTGCAAATCATTACAGATAATGCACTTGTATGCAAGGCTGTTGGCATGATTGTGGAAGCTAAATATCCATAAGTATTTTGGATACCTTGTATTGTCCATTTTTTGAATTTAGCACTTAAATCTATTGCTTCTGACATGCTTTGGATTGGAAGCATTATTGATGATGCATGCCATATCCACAACTTTGTACAAAATCATACAAATTCCCTCACTATCTACAAGGAGTATAGTAATTTATCATTGTTGAAGATTGTGGATAGATACACAATTTGCCTTTTCATTCATCATGTTGAAAAGGTTGAGGGAGGTCAAGATCGCTCTTGGGGCCATGGTTATTTTAGAGTTTTGGTCTTTTTGGAGAAATATAGATCAAGCAACCTCAAAAAGAGTGAAGGACACAGTGTTAGATGATGCTTGGTGGGAGAGGGTAGATCTACTTATTCAAATCATGGACCCTATCATTTCTTTGCTTTAATTTGCAGATACAAGCCAACCCATCCTAGGAGAGGTTTATGATTGATGGAATTCCATGATTAACTCTGTGAGGAGCATTATTTTATAGAGTGAGTGCCCGGAGTAAGAGATATCATCAGAGGCCTTCACCACCATACAAGATATTCTTGTCAGCAGATGGGACAAGAATTGCACACCTTTACATTGTTTGACTTACTCATTGAACCCAAAATACTACAGCCATGAGTGGCTGAATGGTGGACCTTCCTGCAGATTCCCTCCTCACATGGATGGGAAAATTTCATAGGGGAGGAAAGATGCATTGAGGCGGATTCTTCTGGATAGAGCATCTCTTGATGAGGTGGAGGATGCCTTTGCAAAGTTTTCCACTGACACTGGTCGATTTGTAGGATATGATGTGATGAGAGATAGGGGGGCTAAGAAGCAGTGTGGAAAAAGTCTGCAAAAAAATCGCGATTTAATCCTAAAAACACGATTTTTGAACTAAACGATTTAATCCTCGGACATTTTGGCGACTTTTTCACAAAGGAAAAGTCGCCAAAAAGTCGGCCTCCCTTCCTAGGCCGCAGATAAAGAGGCCGCAAAGGTGAAAATGGTCTTATTTTTCGCTATTTTCTCTCCCATTCGATGTTGTGGAGATTCATAGGGGTTTGCCATTGCCTAAAAGGAGAATATTTGAGAGTTTTGAGGTGGAGATTTGGAGATTTTTCCATTGCTCATCGTGGGAGATTCAAACTTCAAAGTGCCGAATTGCTGCTGCCTAGTGCTAGGTATGTATTTTAATTTCTCTCCTGGTTTTTTTTACACGTGATTTCTTAAATCTTTCTATACTTCTCTAAAATTCTATTAGTTTGTTTATGTCTTATTTTTGCCTAGAATCTAGATTCTAGATTGAAGCAAAACTTCAACTTTCAAGATTGAAATGACAAAAATTCAAATTTCAAACCCTTGTTTACTGAATCTGAGTGTTTTCAAGTGACTAAGAAGAGGCATTTAAAATCTAAAATCAACTATCGCATTTGTGTTTGCTTTTTATGTGATGGGAAATTTTTAATTTGTTTCAATTTTTTTTTGTGCCCAGGTTTAAATTCAAGTTCAAAGTTTAAAACAAAATGCCAAGGCTTTTGGATGCTATGTGGGAATATGGTGAACCTGATACTATACACGAATATGGGGGAACCAATAAAATGTATTTGACTTGCAAGTTGTGTGGCAAGCATATGTCAGGAGGTATCAACAGATTAAAATTCCATTTGGGGCAAATTCCGAGGCAAAATGTTGACCTTTGCCCAAATACAACTCTAGAAATCATCTGACAAGCTATTCAATCATTGATGGATAAAGAGGACAGAAAAGACACCAAGGTAGCACTAAAAATCCAACTTGTAGGAGCCTCAAGAGTGGGGGGAATTGAGAGTGGTAGTGCTTCTTCAGCATCACCTTCCTCACCCATAGGTCCCAAACCCTCATCTATCTCATCTTTTTTTGTTCTTAGAACCACAGCTGGTGCACAACTTGGCTCAAATCAACAATTAAAAAAAATGAAAAGGCAGAAGCTGACAGGTTGGTCAGTAAGTGTCTTCTATGGAGTGATGTTCCTTTCAACATTGCCAAGAAAAACCCATTCTACCAGCCTATGTTTGATGCTGTTGTTGTCGTTGGCCTGGGGTACAAAGCCCCCCCCTTTGCAGAATTGAGAGGGCCTCTTCTTCAAGATGAAAACACTGATTGCACTTCTAGATTGGAGGAGTTAGGGCATCATGGGAACAAACTGGATGCATAGTCATGTCAGATGTTTGGACTGACCAAAAGGGTAGGACCCTTCTTAACTTCTTGGTTAGTTGTCCCAAGGGGACAATGCTTATGAAATCTGTTGATGCATCTGCACACATTAAAGATGCACGTACATTATGTGAGTTGTTGGACATCTTCATTTAGGAAGTAGGCCCAAGCAATGTTGTCCAAGTCATAACAGACAACACTGCAAATTATGTTGCAGCTGGCAAGTTGCTTATGGAGAGGTATCCTAACTTGTTTTGGACACCTTGTGCTGCTCATTGCATTGATTTGATGTTGGAGGATATAGGTAAGATTACTATTGTGAGGGATATTGTTGAATCATCCAGGAGCATAACAAAATTTGTATATAATCATGCACTTGTGCTTAGCTTGATGAGAAAATACGCCAAAAACAAAGAGTTGGTGCGTCTTGCCATTACACGATTTGCCACTACTTTCATATCTCTTCAGTCTCTGTTGAATTCTATGTGGGATGTGAAGAGCATGTTTCTTTCAGCGAATTGACGTTCTTTATCTATTAGCCGCAAACCAGAGGGAGAGGGCATATGCAGACTAGTTTCATATGATTAGAGCTTTTGGGCAGGAGTAGAGGAGTTGTGTGCCATTTCAGAACTTTTGGTAAGGGTTCTTCGGTTGGTTGATGGAGACAAGCCCGCAATGGGCTACTTGTATGAGGCCATGGATAGGGCCAAAGAACCCATTCGTGCTTATTATGAAGATAAGGGAGACAAGGGGTTAGAGAAACAACAGGTCATATGGAGAGTGATTGATGAGCGATGGAACAATGCCCTCCATCACCCCATTCATGTTGCAGGTATCTACCTCAACCCTGCATTTTCTTACGCTTGTGATTTTAGATTTGATGTCGAGGTGATGGATGGATTCTTCACTTGTGTCGAGAGGATGGTGTCATCTGAGCAAAAACGTGAAGATATTTCTAAAGAAATGGAGGTTTATAGGATGGGAGGTGGCACATTTGGTTTTACCATGGCTATTAAGAATAGGACGACCAAAATGCCAGGTAAGCTTTAGTTTGTTTCAAACATTCAAGTTTAGAATTTCAATGTTTTTTTTTATGTTTCTCATTTTTCTTTTAATTTGTAGATGCTTGGTGGACAAGCTATGGTGCCAGAGTGCCCCATCTCCAAAAGCTTGACATTTGAGTGCTCAGCCAAACATGCAGTTCCTCTAGGTGTGAGCGCAACTGGAGTGTATTTGACAAAACACACAGCAAAAAGCGCAACAGGTAAAAAAATTTCAAATTAAATTTTTTGAATTCATTTGATTATTTTTAATATTTGAATTTTCTAAGTACTAATTTACAATCTATGACCCTAATACAGATTAGAGTCCCAACGCCTCAATGACATGGTCTACGTCTACTACAATCTTTGGTTATGGGTGAGACAACTTCAGACACCTACTGATGTGGAAGCCATCTCATTAGACAATATTGATACCATCTTTGCATGGAGAGTCGAGACTGAGAGGCCAATCATGGACTCGATCCCAGATTGGTTAGGTGTGGATCTAGAGGATGTAGCAGTTGCAGGGGAGGGAGAGCCAGAGGTAGAGGAGGAGGAGCAAAATCAAGGTCAGGAGGCAGAGCTAGTTGAGGATGATGAGGAGGAGGTGACACCATCTAGGATGGGCAACAACGACATAGGACAGAGGCCACCTCTTCCATCGGCTTCTAGAGGATGATTGAGTCCATTTGTATCCCCAAGGGCAGCCTTCTTCCTCTAGAGGAAAAAGCAAAGCCGTTCCCTATTCCCGTAAAAGGGGAAGAGGATCTCAGTGACTGATTACTTGATGACTTTTAGATGACTCATGATATACATTTATTATATTTTTTGTTGATATTTTGACTCTTGAGAGTTGAGACTCAGACGAGACTCAAAATTCAGGAGTTGATTCACTATTTTGATATGTGATGTAGCATTAGACTTCATATACATATTATATTTTAGCTTTCTTTACATGTTTATGTGGAAATGCATTTATTTGATGTTGTGGATACTCTAGATGTTAAAAAAATAAAAAAAAGAATAATTTTGTGTTTTTTTTTAATTTTGCTGACATTTTGCCGACTTTTTCAAAAAACTCCTGACTTCGACGAGTTTTTCAACTTTTGGACCCTTGCCGAATTAATCCTGACTTTGACTTTTTCCACATTGCTAAGAAGCCCTATTCTTGGTGGGCAACTCATGGGGCAACAAGCCCTCCTCTACAACAATTAGCCATGAGGCTCCTTTCTCAGGTGACTTCATCCTCTTGTTGCAAGAGGAATTGGAGCACATATGGGAATTTTGTATAGTGTCAAGAAAAGTAGGATTGAGCAGTCCAGGGCAAAGACAATGGTGTATGTGCACTCCAACCTTCGTCTTATTTATAGACAGAGGGATGAGTGGTTGAAGGGAAAGACAAAGATGTGGGATGTCTTTCCTGATGATATTGCTTTGGACAACAGCGTTGAGTGGTATTGGCCAACTTGGATCTTAATGAGCCAAGGTTAGGGCTTGTCACTTTTGATGATAGTGATACTGTAGAGGGTCATCCTCCACACCAACAGATGCAGAGATGAAATTGGATACAGAGGAGGAGGATGCAACAGAGGAGAGCAATGATGACCATGATGATGAGTACAGTGATGCTGATTTTGATGATGAGGATCGATGACTCATGAGCTACCTACTGCTTTGAGTTTTGTAGTTGTTTTGTATTTGCTATTTCTATTTGCCATTGGCATTGCTACTACCTATGTAACAGATTTTGATTTTGATGGCTTAATAAGAAAACTAGAGTATCTTGTCTTTCTCCTATTGGATCATTGATGAATATGTGTTATCATTTATGTCACAATTGTATTTGTATGCATAACGTTACTTTATACAATGTAAAACTTATATCTAGATGAAGATCTATGTTTGAATCAATGGATTTGTATCATGAATGAGAATTTGTGTAAGAAATATCTAATTTTTAATCTCTCTCTCTCTCTCTCTCTATATATATATATATAACGTGTCCTAACGTGTTTTGTTCCTGGGGGTCAACGTGTCCATGTCCGATACTCGAATCCTCATGTCTTGTGTCCTCGTGTCAGGTGACTTAGGTGCTAACCAATTAATTATTCCTATATCAAATATAATTGAAACAAATTTTGTTGAAACGAGTGACAAGCAATACAACATAAGCAATCTACAACTAAGTATTGGGGATTCTACTTTTATCTCGCAATTCACCATGAAAACCTTATTTTTTGATGATAGTGACATTATTTTGGGTTCGCCCTGGATGGAAACTCTGAGATCCTTCATCCAAAATATGAAGAAGGTTTTAACATTTTCCTACAGGAAGAAAAAAATAACACTACAGGAAGAAAAAAATAACACTACAGGACATTACATTGAAATCAATTTCAATAACACCAGAAGATATACAAGATATGTCAAAAGTAATTTTTCAAGAAGGTAAAAAGTGATACAAAATATGCAAAGGGAAGTTGACAAAATTACCGCTGACAAAAATGAAGAAGTTTCTCGGCTTAAGGACCATAGTGAAAAATTATTGATGCAAATTAAAAAGTTTAAGAAGGACAATAAGTCATTCGAAGACAAGGTACAACACCTTATTGAGAAGAAAGCATAGAAATCTTCAAATGTAGAAGTTCAAGTTGAAGAGAAAGGAATGAATATGGATCCAATGGATATCACAACTCAACAAGAAGAAGACAAACCAATTGAAGAAAAACACACTTGGATGTTGCAGTTCAGATGATGAAAATTCCAAGTGAAGATTCTGTAACCAACTCAACAACATCAAATCTTGAAGTAAATCAGAAGATTGATTTAGGATGGTTAGATTCCTCCTCAGTTCGACTATTTTGTTTATCACTTAGAGGATCTAATCATCTTGTATCAACGAAGATGACAGATCGAAGAATTCCAAAAGATGCAAATAGATTACAAAGACAAAGAACAAATGATATGCCTTATCAGCAATAAGTTTTGAGGACAAAAATTTCTGAAGAGGAAGGCAATGTTATGAATAAAATATATATAAAATAATACAAATAATATAACTAGTAATAGTCATAAATAATGATTAATTAACTAGTAATTAGCATTGAAAAGGCATGTCCCTGAGGACATGACCAATCGTTAAAGGGTACCTTCCTAGGTATATAAGAGGGCCTCATTTGTAAAATTCACATCACATCTCATATCAATTCTTTTATACACATTCAATATATATGTTTCTTATCCTCAATGAATGTCTTCATGTACCAAGTGTTCTGAAGATTATTGCAAAGTACGAACTTTGTTCGTTACACTCCATGTGGCCAAATCATGTTGGTGTCATCAACACATATTTTCCACACATTTGGCTTGAGCAGAAATGTATTAGTGACGATTCTTTGGAAATTCTCTATGTATAGGTTTGCAACAATGGGGGGCAATGGAGATCCCATGACAATTCCCTTTGTTTGTGTATGGTTTCTTAGAAACTGAAGTATGTTGACTTTAAACATATTTTCACCAAAAGAATGGTTTCTTGGTCAGTTATGTTTTAACAATACCAATAGCTTCATCTCTAGGTACCTTTTAAAAAGAAACATGACATCAAACCTTACCAACATATCTTTTTATCCATCCCTTGATAGGATATTGCTGAAATCCAATAGGGCTTGCTTGAAAAGACAGTGATTTTGAAGTGCTTGCCCAGCTGACCACATGCTTAATTTCTCAACCATTATATGCACATGGGATGGTCCTTCAATCACCTTGTATTTCAGCATCTCATGGTTTTATTACTTTTGGAACTTAAACTAATGATTCATGAAGAAATATATTGCATTAGTTAGGACATTTGTCTATTTATGTTGAAATTGTATGCAGTAATGAGCATTTCATCTAATTTATTTGTGAAGGCCTAGATGGAATGCATTCTGTTCATAGTTCATTAAAGAGGAATAGTGGAACTTGGACATGATGGTCATCAGTACAGACTATTCCCATCAGGGGTAGATTTGAGGAGCAAATTAAAATATGTTATTTTTGTAAAATAATGCTAGATGTAAACTTATAAGTCTTATAGGTTGGCTTTGGGCATGTGAAGATACATTTGGCATGTTTACTTTCGAGATTTCTGGAATGATTTAATTTGGCACATATACTTTGTGAAATGATTTAATTTGGCACATATACTTTGTGAAATGATTTAATTTGGCATGCTTGCTTTCTGAAGCATTGTCAATGCTTTGTTATTATCAGATGTGTTCTTCTAGCCAGGCAACAACTCAAATGTCACAGACAATACAAAAGCATTGTGTGCTAGTTGCAGCATCCAATCCTTATCCTCTTCTAACATCAGTTCCTCGACCACCTGGTCATAGTATAACAACTCAGATTACAAATGCTGAAACACAGCAGTGGCTTGCTGATGCAGAGACAGTTGCCAAGGCATTTGCTCAGGTATCTTGATGGCATATGCTTTTTTGGGTTTCTAAACACATTTTGGTGGTACACTAGCATTATGCTTTTGCAATTTATGAAAGCTCATTAATTATGCTAATCCTTGTGTGCGCCATCATTGTTGAATTTTCATTTCAGTGCCTTGTTTCTCTCTCAGTCATTGCCCCGAAACAGCTTCCAACACTTAGATCGATATATAATGCGGTAAGACCATACAAGATCAGAGTTTCTTTTTTGGTTGCCTTTAAATGATATTGCTCATCTATATTTTGCTATTAATATTGTATAGCATCTATATGTTTTGAATGTTTGCATTCAGGGGAATTTATTTGCCAATGGCAACCCATTGAAAATAAAATGCAGTGCCTTTTCGAGGAACTTGTCATTTATGCAATAGCTTAATTGTAGAGACGTGCTAATATCAGGCAGTGGCAACTAATTTTGCATGATGATGAGTTACTTCATTTTGGTTTTCTTGCCATTTGATCTTCTTCTTCATGGTACTGCTGTTCAAGTTTGATAACTCAATGATTGTGGATGCAATCTCTCAATCTACAAAAGGTATTGCAACTCTACTAAAGATTAGAACATGAATATTTGGTAAGTTAGCATAGCATCTAGTTTACAATGCTACCTAAGGGGAGCACTTCTCACACTTTATGTAGGTGCTAGAGACTTTGAAGAAGAACCAACTACTAGCAAATCTCAAGAAATGTGAGTTTACACAACAATTATTGGTGTATTTAAATTTTAGACGATGTGATTAGTGGAAGGGAGCTAAAGATAGATCCTACAAAGATGGAGGCCATCATGAAGTAGCTGGTGTGTACAAATAATTTTGAGGTCTGGAGTTTCATTGGGGCAACATAGTACTTGAGGAAATTCATAGTGTCATTTTCACCAGAGGTTGCACCACTCCACAATATAACAATAAGTGGCAAGTGTTTCTAGCGGGGGAAAGGTCAATGGAAGGCCTTTGAAGAATTAGAAAAGAAAATCAGGCCAAGCATCAGTTCTTGCATTAGCAAACTTGTAGCGACCCTTTGAATTGGAGATGGATGCAAGTGGGTATGCTATGGGAGCAGTCTTGATGTAGAAAGGAAGGCCTGTATGCTACCATTTTGAAATATTCCATAGGGCAGTTCTCAACTACCCTACCTACGACAAGGAGCTCTATGATTTGGTGCAAGTTGTCAAGAAGTGGAAACACTATTTGATGGGTAGGGAAACCATCATCCTACTCAGATCACCAGTGACTACAATAACTACAGGCCTAGGGTAATTTTTAATATACTAGACACTACAGGTGGATAGGGTTCTTACAACAATGTTGTTTAGTGATCAAGTATAAGAAGGGAAACATAAACAAGTTGGTTGACATGCTATCAACGCCACCAACTGTTAGATTTCCTTGAACCCAACAATTGGTATTTAATTACGAGCAGTAACTTATTGAATAAACACACAATTAGGTTCTTAATAAAAATATTTAGTGGAAGCAATTAATGATCCGAATCACAATAATACACACAAATTACTACCCAACAAATTAGCTCATCATTAATAAAAACTCAGAACCTACTTGGGTTCTCGCCTTAGGATAATGGCCCAATTGAGAAAATACATATACAAAAATTTGGATCTGATCCAACCAATCTACCTTAGATAGGTGCTCAATCTCTTTTGCATATCTAGATCTCCAACCTCTCTCCACTCCCTCAAACCTAGCACACCGATTACTAAGATGCTGCTCGCAATCTTGTGTTGTTGTTGTGTGTCTATCTCCTCTCCTCAACCTTGCTTTTATAACTTTACATTGAGCCAAAACCCTAATATTAAAGTGATTGACGACTAAAAATAGATCTCACCTCAGTTGAGATTAATGGCTAAGATTAAAACCTACTCATGAAAGTAAATTACTTTACTTTTCTAAAGTTTTATTAGCTCAATAAGCCAACATATTAATATGTTCTTTTTCCTAAGTTAAACTTAGGCTAAGGTACATTAGCAACTTGCTCAACCTAGAGCAATTGTTCTAAGGAGATGTGGGTGACTTTTGCCCGCCTAGACACAAGGCTTGTGCAAAAGTCCCTGCTCGAGCTACAAACTTCAACACTCCCTCTTAGCGAGGGAGGTACTTCTTCAAAAAATTCCTCCACCTGGATTTGTCTCCAATCCCATCATGTTATCTGCTGCTATAGTTTCTCCCTCTTAACTGGAACTCTTTCTTGCTACTTGCTTTGGAATCTAATATCAAGACTTGTTTCTTCTAGTCATGCTCCTAGGAGGCTACTCCTGAGCATCCATCAATTTTAGCTCGTACCAACTAGGTCTGATAGATCTAGAAGAGGCCTCCTGCACATCTTCCAGATTAGAAGTTTGAGTCCCTGGTCTCAACTCAGTCTTCAAAGCCTCCTGTTGAATCTCTGTCACTAACATCAATCCTTGATTTGAGAACCCTTTGGATTTGCTTATAGGTTGACCTTGCAAGTTGTACAACTTACCCTTCCCGACGCCAATCCTAACTATTGTGTCTTGGGAAGCTCCCTCTGAATGTATGAATATTTGTCCCTTCTAGAACTCAACATCATACCCTTCGTCCTCTAGAGCTGAGACTAAGAGAAATTTCATCTTCAACTCTAAGACATATATCACTTTTGCCACCTCTAGAGATCCTATTGATTCTAGTTGGCATAACACTGTTCCAACCCCTTTCACTACATGTATGGTATGTTGAAGAAAATGTAACTACGTTCGGTTTTCATTATGACTTGTAATTCTAATATTATGTAAAAGAAGAAACAAATTATTATATTCCTTGCATCATGGGTTTCATGAGCAACATGTGTTTACCACAGGTCAAAGACTTTTTCTTGATGTCTTTAGGATTTTATGTCTTAACATAAGTATTATAGAAGTCATGTTGTCAAAGATCTACGCTCCAATAATGAGTGTCACTATCCCCTTGCAAGTTGGCTAAATAAAGACGATGATCTCCTTGTATGGTAGGTCAGCCTAGTTTAAGGTTGTCATGTCGGCCTAATATACCAACGTTGACCTCTATATATAAGAAGTGACGTTGCATTACACCAAGAAGACTTTGGATCATCTCTGAACAAGACAACGAAGAATTAGTAACACAATATGCAGTGAACAAAAGTGACACATACTCAGGAAGTCTCGGTGAACTTTGTCTCTTATATATATATATCGTAAAATCTCTCGGTGAAGTCTGGATACACGTCGTATCGCTGTCAGTCAAGCTTGTATATACACCTATCATCTCTTGGTGGAAGTTTGTTCCACCATCATTAGTATAGCGAAGAATATAACGCACTGTCTCAAGACTGTGTCTTGATAGCGAAGTAACTTATTCATACTAAAGCGAAGAACTGTGGCAGTGGAGGAAGAGAAGCTAGGGACTGTGACAAGACAACTAAGGTATACGGAGATCGAAATCTGAAGGAGTACAGTGACATAAAGACAATAGACTATGGATTGAAGGCTGAATAGTGCAGGGGATAGTGACAAGCATCTTGGAGGTAATCTTGAGTCAAATTTTGTCAAGGGTCTTTGTATTCATCAACCAAATATCTCTAAGAAGAGATTGAAGGGCTTTCCTCTCAAGAGGAGAGGTTTTTCCCTGGCTTGGAGCCAATATCTTGTGTACTTGCATTTTTGTTGATCTTCCAGTTTTGATAACAATTTGATGATTGAAGAACACACTAACATAAAGAAGTTAATTTAAGAAGACAACTCAAACATTTATCAATAGTCAGTGAAGAATCATTAACATATGGATTGCCCTAGATTCTTCAACATGGTATTAGAGCTATGGTTCATACAGGGCATAAAGGAGATAAACTATATCATGAATAGGCTTGTAAAGAAGTGTTCATCTTTAGCTAGCCTAATCAAGCAAAACTTCAAGACAATGTGGAATAAATTCTTCTCATCCCAAGATCTCAAAGATTCAAGGAATGAAGGACTGTTTTCAGCTCTCACTGTAACATTTCAAGATGAAAACATATGTGTAATAGACAATGGAGCTTCAAGGCATATGACTAGATATTACAAGCAACTCAAGACCATGTCCAAAGGAAAATCCTCATGCTCGGTGGAGTTTGGTGACAACAAGAGCTATCCCGTCAAAGGAATTGGATCAACATTGAGTTTCTTAACGCCATTTTCCAATTTTAGTTGTTGCTTTGGTGTAATTTGGTCAATGCCTCCCACATTTCTCTGACTGTTTTATTCTAGTTATATGAGGAATAATGTTATCCTTCACTTCATCTAGGATATTCCTCCTGGCTTTCATGTCCTTCTTATTATGGGAAGCCAAAAGTGTTGCATTAGTAGGAGGGATTTGAGTTTGTGATGCAAACTCTCAGATCTTGTTCTCCTCTAACACCAATGCAATCCTCTCCTTCTAGACGTTGTAGTTGGACAACCCATCTAAGTGATCTTCGAACCTGAGATTGGTTTTCATCCTTGTCCAACGGACTAAGCCTTGCAAAAAACAATTTGATGAAGAAGAAAACTGCGTTCCTCCTCATGCTGTGCTATCCCTGTCAACTTGTAACTATTTTGGCTTTGACTTCCTCGTGGCTTGTTGTGGCCTCCATCTTGGTAGTTTTAGTAGCTCAAACAAGTGTTTTAATTGTTAATTTTTCTTAGGGCTATATTGTTCTTTGCTTCGATAATTGCATTTCTTCATTAACACATTACATTGACCCCATTACATCATAACATTATTCAGATTTACATCATTATTCAACAATATATGCAACTATATAGAAAGAACAATATCATCATTATCAATGCAGTGGAACACAAAGGAATAATAGAAGAAAATCATTCACACCTAGAGACACCAGGATTGGTTGGAGACTAGAGCAAAACCCATTATGGGGAAAACTCTTTCAAATTCTTCTTCTTATTAGATTGTCATCAAATGATTCAACAAAAGAGAGTACAATGATCCATATCTTCATCTATGCAACTAACCAACAAAAACAACTACAACTTCCATAAATGAACTCAACTAATATTGTACTCAAAAATATGATTTTGAAGTCTGTAATGAATTGTCATTATTTGTAGTCAACTGCCGAACCCTGCGGTCACTGAGCGAAATCTTTGGACAGCTGAGATTTCATCTTTTAGGTCCCGGTCGCACGAAGGAGGTGTCATGCGAGTGACTATAGCTTCCCAGTCACTCCCATAGGCTTTGTTACCCACCATTTTGTGGGTGATATCCCCAGGAGATCTTTATTTCTTCTCCAAGATGGTCCTCAACTGACAACCAACATCCCCTTGCAGCCACCAACTAGCTCGTTGCGCCATTTCTCTACCACCTGAGCCAAGCATGTGGTGCCGCACCCATCTGTCATGATCGTATGTTTGAAGGTGGGCCTCCCGAACATAAAGGTATGCCTTGTGATTTGGTAATTGAGTATTGTAGTTTGCTTATCATGGATACTTCTAAGCATGGATTAATGGAGGGATTGGGCAAAAAGAATCGGTTGGGTATGTACTCTTGTCACCGACACCTCTTTTGGATATTAACCTTGGACCCTAGTCTCGTGGGATCTCTTTTACTAACCTTAGGGCTTTAGGGATGGTACTACATGGGAAACCTTGATTTTAGTTGCGTGGTCCCACTCCCTCATCCCCATATATCACTCCCCTTCCACTCATTATAACCCCATTCATCATTTCTCTCACCTAGGTGCACATTCCTCCACTGGGTCCACATAGGGTTGGCCTTCCCCTTCCCCTTGCCCACACCTTGGGTCGGGCCTGGAATGATGCCCTGGAGGTTGATGCAACTGAAGAGAAAAGTAAAAGCATAATTGGCCACATTCAATAGGAAGATGTACCACAAAATGCAAAAGATGGATGGGACAAACACATTTAGCACGTGGGAAAAAGCTAATGCATGAGATCTACCCCATCGTCATGGCCATCACCCTAGTTCCTATAGGCCCTAGATGAGCCTTCTTTATCTTGCAGGAACCCGTGATTATCCCAAACCCTGGTAGGCAATGAATTGCCCTACCTTAAAGCATGTATCCACTGCTGTATCTTATACATCACGCTCTTATCCCTTGAACCCCGAGCAATTAATTAAAGAAAAATCATAAAAGGAAAAGGCATATACAGAAGGGCGGAAAAATCAAGGCCGAGGCACCTAATGTGTTGAAAATAGTGTACTAGGTTCGGTCTTCATTATGTCAAGTTTCTGCATTAATGTATTTTTGTATTAAAAGAATTATTTTTGCTCTAATTAAGAGCTCAAGACAAATCATGTAAAAATGAAGACAACCATGTATTATTTATGTAAATGAAATGAATGTAAGTCCTTCTAGATCATACTCAAATGTGTACCCACAGATTTACTCAAGAAAACTGCTCAAAATGAAAGCCTTCTAGATTCACGTCGGCCAAACTAATTAATCAAAGCGACATGTCGGCCTAATCTAGGCTCATGTCAGCTCAATGGATGAGAGGGCAAGCCTATATATAGGCTATGTTTGGCTCCTCCTAAAACACAATTCATTCCATCTCTCTCACGAAGAAGAGAAACAACATTAAGGTCAAAGAAAGGAAGGGTAGCCGCAGCAAGTGAGGAAGTCTGTCTCGTCATGCGAAGTCACCAACGAGCCTGCTCCTCCTCACAGCATTCAAATCTGGGTTAGGGTGTTGCATTACTTAACTGTATGGTTGGTTTGAAGGGCTGTTATAGCCGCAAATACAAGAAGGAGATTGCTGTTGAAAGGTGCGAAGGTATCGTAGGGCTAGGAGAGCCCTAACTCCATCTTCGCATATACATTCGTTCTGAAATCAAAGGCTTCTACCCTCGCTGTGTTGGACAGTCAACATTGTTACCTTTTGATGTCTTGTAGAGAAGCCCTAATCATCACTCTAGCAATGTATGAGGCATCTACATGTAATGCGAGGATAGATCGAGGCTGGAAGAGCCTATTCAAATTGTTTGGTGCAGACTGTCATGCTCATTCATTGCAAAATTGTACAATATGGTTGGGTACACATTTTGAGGTATTGTCATTTGATGTTGAAGGCATTTCTAGGTCAATGTTTGGGCCATGTAACTTCTCAATAAAGGTTCTATAAGAAAGAGTTCAAAGGGTTTTTCCTCTCAGATTTTGGAGAGGTTTTTGCTCTGGCATGGTGCCAATATCTTGTGTACTTGTGCATGATTGATTTTCTTGTTTTGATCGATGGTTGATGATAATACTACATATTAATAATATCAATCAAATCTGAAGAAAATAATATATGAAGCAGTTATCATAGTAAAGAGAAATAGAATAATTGCATTGCCCTTAATTTCTCAACATCATGTACCATGATTGCTCCCTCCTATACATTATATACCCAAGTGTGGGCTTCCCTATTATTAGTTACCCTTCTACCCCAGCAAGTGGCCCAAGGCTGCCCCTTTAATTCCCTATTCCATTCATCTCTTTATCAAATGCCACCACCCTTTAAAGGATGTACCTTGGACACACTATCCTCTTTAAAAGTAGAAACCACCTAATAGGTGTTGAAGAAAGTGTAACTAGGTTCGGTCTTCATAAATGTAATTTTGATCTTTGTACTTGTAAAAGAAAAGAATTATTATTTTTGTCATTATCAAGAATGGGTTTCTTGCCCATTTAATAGGTCAAGCACATGTTTAAGTGCTTCTAGGAAAGTCAAAGAGTCCATGTAATTTTTGAAGACCCACATGGGCATGTTACACTATGTAACCTATGTAATTATGTCAAAGATATGTGTCAAAAGTGATCCTCCAAAGCACAAGAACAAGTCTCCTCTTCAAGTCGGCTCAAAGAATGAATTTTGGTGCACTTGAAGTCAAGTCGGCCTCACTAGCTCAAGTCGGCCCAAATAGAAGGGACAATCTCCTATATATAGGGCAGTGCGACCTCACAAAAGCATCACTACTCATCTTTGAAATTAGGGACCAAGGAAGGATTAAAAAGAGGTGCGAAAAAGGAGCATTGAAGTGATTCTAGGGTAGCGAAGAAGAGAAAAGAGAAAATGAGTTTGGGAGGACTATTTTTGGGCCTAATTTTGTCACACGTACGAAGAAAGGAGGGAAGTTCTGTAGTCACATCATATCCATAAGGGCAACAACATAAATAGAGTTCGATTGGGCTAAGAAGTGACTCCAAATTAGCCTCTATCTCAAGTGAAGGAGGTCCCACATCTAGCGAAGGAAGGGAGCAAGTAAAAAGGGCTATCTCAAGCCCTAGATCAGCTACACATGCGAAGAAATCAGATCTGCACTAAGGTTAAGAGGATCAGCCTCTAAGCTCAGAGATACACCAGAAGAAAAGGCTCATTATCTAGTCGAAATATCAAGAAGAAGAAAGAATGCCAAGCAAAGGAAAGGAAGGCACCAAAGAGGTCTCTAAGGAGACCTAGGGTTTTTGCAGTTGTCGGAAAAAGGGCTATCAGTTGTTGGAAGAAGTGCGAAGGAAGAAATCAAGGTGAAAAGCAGAGGAAGGCATTGATTGAAGGACAAAAGGAAGAGAGATTGTGTCTTGTGCTTGGAGGATCTACTGGTCAATGGTCTAGGGTTTTGCATTTGTCAATTGAAGCTTCAATAAGAGAACTTTGCAAAAGGGTTTTCATCTCTAAAAGAGAGAGGTTTTGCCCTGGCAGAGAGCCAACATCTTGTGTTCTTGTCTCTTTTGTTTTGGTAACTGTTTGATGAAGTAAGAAGAACACAAACTAATAATAATAAGAGAAGATTGTGCTAATAAGAAAAGTAAAAACTACTTCACAAATTGTTATCATCATTAGAAGAATCTCACTATAACTCCAATGCCCTAGATTCTTTGACAATAAGATACTTGGTTAGCCCTATGTCACAGGATTTGCCGAATTTCAACCTTGAGGTTCGAAATTCGGCGAACCCAAAAAAAAAATTCAAATTCATTCAGGTTCGTGAACTTGATAGTTCGAACCTCAACGAATTCGAACTTGAAGGCCAACCTAAAGATGAACCTGAAGCCAAATTTTGTAATTTTTATAGTTATTTTTGGGGTTTGAGGTTAAAATTAGGGCGGTTTTTGATAGTTGTTTTAAGGTTTATGAGAAGAACCGTAGCCAACACATGGTTTTCTCTTGTTCTGCTTCCCGCTAATTAGTTTTCCGCACTGTCCACTAGTTTGGCTTATTTACCATGGTTGTCAATAGATTTTCACAAGCCAACTTCAGTCTGAGTGTACTCGCTCTATTGTGCTCAATGTTGTTGCGATGTGTTGTATTCTATACGATTTCTTGAATTCAATTTCTAGATGTTGCTTGTCTCCGCCGCTCGGAGAGTGAAGTGAACCATGGTCGTGATTTGTGGCTCGTGATTTCTCCATGATTTTGCAATATTGTTCTATTGTAATTTGTATGTTTAAATTTTAATTATGTGATTTTTTCCAAGATTATAAGTATTTGACATTATACATATTCTTTTCTTTTAAATTTTGGAGATTGAAAATTATGCCATTCCTTTTTGTATTTGCAAATTACTATGGTGTATGTTTACATTTTGATTTAACTAATGTCATTGATAATTAGATGCTATCACGATTAAGTTATTCATTTATGTTTACAAATAAGAATTCTTAATCATATAACTTTATTGATTGTTTTTGATTTTTGATTTTTATTATTTTATGTCATATATATGTTGCAAAATATTTATAGTCGAATTTAATGTTGAACCTCATTGGAAAATTCGAATTTGAATCAAACTTAATCGTTGCTGAACTCGAATTCGAACCCGAACTGTGTGACTAGTGTTAACCCCATTTGGAGCTTAGAGATATTAGCACATGCCAAAGTCCACTATGGAAGGTCATGCCATTATGAAGTACCCACCCGTTGTCCATGGTTCGTAAGCTTTTTTACTCGATTTCCTTTGATGACTTGTTGTGCTGAACGGCTAGAGGATGCATTGGATCTTATGCAGAATTGCAGATGGTCTCCATTTTGGGTTGGGTCTCCCTATACGTGTTAGGATATTCCGACACATAGGAAATAGTTAAGTTCAACTTGGTCTAGTATAGAGTTAGGTAAAGTGTGTTTCTTTACCGTTGTACATTTTGTAACTTACAATCCAACGGTCACGATATGTAGTGATCCGACGGTTCATTCTCTCCTCGGTATTACCGACACTTGATCCGTTGCTTGACACCCGATTGGTCCATGAATTCTATTTAAAGCGCATGGAGGGTCATTTGTAGGTTAACAGTGCATGAGAGAAGCTTATGTAAATTTTCATTCTTTTATTAATAAATGCCTGTAGTAGCCACGTTGGCGCAGGCGTGGACTGTTTCCCTCTCTGAGGGTTTTAACCACGTCAAAATACTGGTGTATTGATCTGTGATCTGTTTGTGAGCGGTGTCCTTTTGGTGTTCGGTCTGAGGAACTTACCCTGTAAATTCCTACATGGTACCAGAGCTATTTGAGGGCCGCGTCCGTTGGTGATCCAAATCTAAAGCCGGTAGAACTGCATGTGGCTGTCATTTCCTAGATCTATTGTTTCTGACTGCTTTCGGGCCGAGAGGACTGCTCTGTTGTGTTCGGAGCATCTGTTCCAGTGAGAACCCCTTTCGTTTCACGCGAAAAGGTTTCCGGTAGCCCTATCTGCGTCATTTTTAAGATCTGGAGGTATACAGTCTTTATTTGCAGTTTACTGTTATTTTCTCTCTGCTTATTTCGGTTTCGGTTTATTTAGTTTTTTTTTTTAACCGGATCTATACCCTTCATTTCTGCGTATGCTCTTTGCCCTGCGACTCTGTGCGATCTGGGCAAATCAGAAACAGAAAGGAAGGATTTTTTTTCTCATGCGTATGCTCTTTTCCCTGCACCTTAGTGTGATCTCGAAAAATCAGAAACATTGAGAAAATTATTTAGTTTTTCGGCTAAAGCTAATTTTTTTTTAAATATTTAGTTTTTTGGGTAAAGCTAACTTCGAGCCATAAGGTTCGTTTTTCTTTGCATGTCCGTGTTGGGTTTTGTGTTTTGTGTTTTGTAGGGAAAAAGAGGTTTCTCAAGGCAAGCACGCAAACCAAAACCCCCCCCCCCCCTCTCTTTCTCTTAAATGTTTGTATAGATCAATTGGTTCAAAGTTATTTTAAGAGAGTAGAGGTCTTGGGTTCAAATCTCTATTTTGTGGGGGCGTTTTTTCTCATTCCCGCACATTTGCGCACTTTGCCGCGACTTCAATAATTTTTTTTCAAAAAGCCATAACTTCTTCATCCGGAAGCCTTTTTCAGAGCCGTTTTTTTTAAAACAGCCTAATTTT